>VBVR01006426.1:0-10293 GCA_011638315.1 Tetramorium parvispinum | reverse complement strand
ATTTAAGATTATCAAAATCTTTAAAGAAGATTTTATATTTTTGCGTATATATGAGAATAATATTGTTGATTTGAAATTAACGTTTTTGTGTATATTATTGTAATTTATTACAGTTCTATAATAGATATTTATTAGAAATTAAAAATCTTTATCTATCATGTTTTTATCGGTAAATAATATATTAATTATATCGTTAATTTTAATCTGATTATATATAATTTTAACTTGGTCAGGTGGCTGAAGAACGGCCGCGAGATCACCTTAGGCGGTCGCTTCCGCGCCGAGGCGATAAACGGCATCTATAGATTGGTGATCTCCGAGGTCTGGGACGCAGACGATGGTGACTACAGCTGTCAGATTTCAAATCCGCTCGGAATCGCCACGACCACGTGCAGATTGAAGATTGGCACGCCGCCGCGCATCGAGCGCATGCCGGGCGATCTCTATTTACCGGAGGGCGACAATACGAAGATCAAGATCTATTACAGCGGCGATCAGCCGATGGAGGTGACTCTGAAGAAAGACGGTCGTCAAATCGTGGAGACCACGCATATCAAATATACCGTGTTCGACGAATACCTCATTATCTTCATCAAGGATATCCAGAAGGATGACGCCGGCACTTACGATCTATCCATCTCGAACGACAGCGGCAGCGTCAGCGCATCTTTCAACGTCTACATCACCGGATTGCCTGGACCGCCGACCGGACCACTTGACGTCTCCGACATCGACAAGCACACGTGCACCTTGTCCTGGCATCCGCCCAAGTACGACGGCGGTCTCCGGGTCACTCACTACGTGGTGGAGCGTCGCGACGTCAGCCACACACACTGGATTATTGTGTCGTCCTTCTGCAAAGACACCACCTTCGTTGTGCAGGGTCTCACCGAGGGTCAAGAGTATCTCTTCCGGGTGATGGCCGCCAACGACAACGGCATGGGTCCGCCGTTGGATGGCACCAACCCGATCAAGGCCAAGGCGCCGTTCGATCCGCCGGGACCGCCCGGTACACCCAAGGTCATCGAGGTGGGTGGCGACTTCGTCAATCTCTCCTGGGAGAAACCGGAAACGGATGGCGGTGCCAGAATCCAGGGTTACTGGATTGATAAGAGAGAGGTCGGCAGTCAAGCCTGGCAGCGCGTGAACGTCAGCCTCTGCCTGCCGACACAAATCAACATCAGCAATCTAATCGAGGGAAGGCAATACGAGTTCCGGGTGTTTGCTCAAAACGTCGCGGGACTTAGTCCTGAATCACAGGCCTCGACCTCCGTGAAGATCGTCGATCCACAAGCGGCAAAGCCTCCGGAGATCATTCAACCTCTCCAGAAGGTTTGTATTTCTCCAATTTTCATCATAAATAATTATTATAAGAGAAATTTAAAATAATGTGCAAAAGTGTGCGATTTAATCCAAAAGACGTAACTAATTTCTTTTAATTTTTTCGTTCAGGTGAATTGCGTCCAGAATCACAACGCTCACTTCCAATGCAAGATCATCGGCACGCCGAAGCCAAACATCACGTGGTTCAAGGGCGCCCGCGAGATTGTAGCCGGTAGTCGATACAACATCTACTCCGAGGGCGATACCCACAATCTCATCATTCACGACGTGTTCGGCGAGGACGCTGACGAGTACTTCTGCCGCGCGGCGAACAAGTGCGGCGTGAAGTCTACCAAGGGCGAGCTCTTCATCAAGACACCACCGAAGCTGAACGTGCCGCCGCGTTTCCGCGACACCGCCTTCTTCGACAAGGGCGTGAACGTCGTCATCAAGATCCCGTTCACCGGCTACCCGAAGCCAAAGATCACGTGGGTGCGCGAGGGCGAGGTGATAGAGTCCGGCGGGCACTACTCCGTCGAGGTGAAGGAACGACACGCCGTGCTGACGATACGCGACGGCAGCCGCCTGGACTCCGGTCCGTATCGCATCTCCGCCGAGAACGACCTCGGCCAGGACACGGCGATCATCAAGATCCAGATTAGCGATCGCCCGGACCCGCCCAGATTCCCGCAGGTGGACAACGTCGGCCACGACTCGCTGGCCGTCAGCTGGAAGCCGCCGGTTTGGGACGGCGGCAGCAACATCACCAACTATGTGGTGGAGAAACGCGAGCACCCGATGAGCAGCTGGATCCGCGCCGGCAACACCCGTTTCTGCACGCTCGCTGTGGCCGGTCTTACCCCCGGGCAGCAATACGACTTTCGCGTGTGCGCGGAAAACATCTACGGCCGTTCCGATCCGAGCGAGGTGACGCCGCTCATCACCACCAAGAGCGTGATCAAGCGCGAATTCAAGAAGAAGGAGTACGAGGTGGACGCGAGCGGTAAGAAGATACGCGGCCGCGAGGACGAGAAGCCGCGCGACTACGATCAGTTCGTCTTCGACGTGTACAGCAAGTATGTGCCGCAACCGGTCGAGATCAAGCACACGTCGGTCTACGATAAGTACGACATCCTGGAGGAAATCGGCACGGGCGCATTCGGCGTGGTGCATCGCTGTCGCGAGAGGGCCACCGGTAACATCTTTGCCGCCAAGTTTATCCCGGTATCGCACGTGATGGAGAAGGAATTGATAAGGAAGGAGATCGACATCATGAATCAGCTGCATCATCCCAAGCTTATTAATCTGCACGACGCCTTTGAAGACGACGACGAGATGGTACTGATCTTCGAGTTGTAAGTATCCATTTTGGACGGAAAAGTCGTTTTGCTGTTAAATTCCACGGGGGATTGTGACGGATTTGCGTTATCCTTGATCTCTATCATTTGCCTCGTTAGCCTGTCCGGCGGTGAGCTGTTCGAGAGGATCACGGCTGAAGGATACACCATGTCCGAGGCGGAAGTCATCAATTATATGAGGCAGATCTGCGAGGGCGTGAAGCATATGCACGAGAAGAACATCATCCACCTCGGTAAGACGTTAATATTTTAACACTTTTATGATATATATATGAAAATTGTTATAGATTTTATTTATCAATTTAATCTTTAATTAAATTTTATAGGAATTTAAACTTACGTTTGACAAGAGATTCTTTTAGAAAGTTAACAATAAATTCCGGAAATAAATTATTATTTATTTATCATCGTTCTACCAATAAACTAAAGCACAACTTATCTTCATAGTGATTACAAAATTTCGAAAATTGAAATACTTCTTAAAAATTTACATTTAAAAATATATTAAATATTAAATAAATAAATTGTTAATCTCTGATCGTGAATTTAAATTTGTAACTGCAAACATTTGTATCTACTTTATATTTAAATAATTTGCTTTCAAATTTTACATTTAAATTGCATTATATTTTTAATTTTAGAGGCCATTTACAAATGTTATGAGCACAATTAATTTGTGTTGAATAGTTGAACGTATTATATTAATTATGTAACATACGATTGTTTCTAGACATTAAACCCGAGAACATTATGTGCCAAACTCGCAACAGCACGAATGTGAAACTGATCGATTTCGGTCTGGCTACTAAACTCGATCCAAACGAAGTAGTGAAGATCAGTACAGGCACAGCCGAGTTTGCCGCCCCCGAGATTGTCGAACGCGAGCCGGTAGGCTTTTACACCGATATGTGGGCTTGCGGTGTACTGGCTTATGTTTTGTAAGTAGATTTTATCACTCCGTAATTATAACAAAAATGCAATGTATTAAATAATTTCTCCCAAAATATCACGTTGTAATAAGATATTTCGGAGATAATTGACATTAATTACATAACATTTCCAAAATTTTAAATTTAGAATTTAAATTTAAATATTTTTAAAAACATTACTAAAAAAAAGAGAAACTCTATGGATTAGTATGCATCATTTGCACAGACTGAGCGGCCTTTCGCCGTTCGCCGGTGACAACGACATCGAGACCCTGAAAAATGTGAAGGCATGCGACTGGGACTTCGACGAGGAAGCATTCCGCGATGTTTCCGAGGAAGGCAAAGATTTCATCAGGCGACTACTCGTCAAAAACAAAGAGTACGTTTTTACTATTTCCTTCACAAATCTCTCCTTTCTTCTCTCTGGTCCAATATTATTTTGTTCATATTATTGTATTCTTGTCTTTCAGGAAGCGCATGACTGCGCACGAGTGTCTCCTTCATCCATGGTTGACCGGCGACCATAGCAAGTGGACCAATCCAATCGCCAACAGTCGTTACCTCAGCATCAGAGATAGATTGCGTGCCAAGTATGAGAATTGGGATAAATATGTCCTTCCCATTGGCCGCTTAGCCGAGTACTCATCACTCAGGAAACTTTTAATCGAGAAATACAGAATTTACGATTCTTGCTTCGGTGAGTATATAATTAATTTATTTTTATGAAATAAATTATGAAATAAATAAATAAATAATATATAATTAATTTTTATGAAAGAAATATAATTCGTTTATCTTGAACAACGCGAAGAAATTTAAATACCTACGAATAGATTACTAATTATAATATGATGAAAATAATATTTAATTTAGTACATTTAATCAAGAGAGGAATTTTAATTATGTCTAAATTTTAATTAATTTTTCAAATATCCTTGAAATATATATGTATATATATATTTCTTTTTAATTAAATATTGATAATACAGATACTGAGAGATAAATCCCTAATGAATATAGAAAATTAATAAAATTCGCTAATATGTAACGCTTAAATTATACTCTGCAGATCGCCGACAAGCAGCGCCCAGATTCGTCATCAAGCCGCAAAGTGCGTTCTGCTACGAAGGACAGAGCGTGAAGTTCACTTGTCGCGTGATCGCGATTGCAGCACCGACCTTGTCTTGGTCACATAACAATCAGGAACTACGGCAATCCGTCAAATTCATGAAGCGGTACCACGGCGACGATTACACCTTCATTATTAACAGAGTCAAATTGGAAGACAGAGGAGAGTACATTATACGCGCGGAG
This sequence comes from Tetramorium parvispinum, assembly GCA_011638315.1. Taxonomy (NCBI): domain Eukaryota; kingdom Metazoa; phylum Arthropoda; class Insecta; order Hymenoptera; family Formicidae; genus Tetramorium; species Tetramorium parvispinum. The sequence goes on along the minus strand of VBVR01006426.1, from coordinate 5,369 downwards.
AATCATTATGGCTATCGCGAGGAAGTCGTTTTCCTTAATGTACAACGTAAGTGTTTCAGAATTTTACTTTTAATTTACGATTATATAACATTATTCTGGAAGAAAATTATAATTTTTAACGAAGTTTAATATTTTCAGATATTTTTAAATAGTGTAATTTAATAGGAGTATAATTTTAAGCGATTTTAAATGAACATATTTTTAATACTTTGATAAATTATCAGATTATATCTAGGCCGTCTAAATATCGATCAGTTTTTTCATTTCTAAATCTAAGAAATAAATATTTCTATATTTCTATATGATCCTTTCATTTTGTTCTTTCAGCACTGCCGAGAGAAATTCCGAAGTATAGACCCGAGCTGCATCCTGTACGCAAACGAGAACCGCTTGGCTACAACGTGTGGCTGGAGATGATCGAGTCGGCACCAAGCTTCACCTTCCTACTGCGACCACGTGTCATCCAGATCAGACAGACTTGCAAGCTGCTCTGCTGTTTGAGCGGTAATCCACCGCCCACCGTGAAATGGTATAAGGACAGAGAGGAATTGTCCAAGTACAATTATCCTATGAGCAACGCTGATGGCGTCGTCACGATGGAGATCGTTGATTGCAAACCGGAGGATAGTGGCAAATATCGTTGTGTGGCTTCTAACAAGCACGGCAAAGACGAAACTAGTTGCGTGGTAATCGTAGAAGGTATGAAATGAATAAGTTATTAAGTATTAAAAGAGAGTAAAAGAGATGTTAAATTAAAGGATGAGAAATTATTATGGAATTGAACGCTGTAACTACATCTACTTTTTTATTGCAAAAAATTTAAAACAATTATTCTTAAAGCTAAAAAGATACAATCGATATTTTTAGATAAATTGCTTTAAAAGAATGAAATACATCATTATGTTGCAATTAAATTTTCAATTGACTAAAAAGACCAAAAGTGATTTGATTTTACAAATTATGAGGTTTATTTTGAGTATTATATATATATTTAAAAAAGTCTTATTTAAATTAAGATTTATTTGCGTTCTCCGAGCTTTCCAATTTATTTGATAAGATCGATAATATTCTCTGTATAATTTATACTGAATTTGTGCTAACGAGACAGACCTCATTGAGCATTTGTTTGTAGGCACTGGAGAAACGGAGGAACAAGTAAAATTAGTGCACGACCTCCTACATTCCGGAGGTAGAACTGTTTAAGAGTATACCCTGTTTGTCATCCTCTTCCTCTGTTACTAAAAACAATGTTCCACTAAACGATGGACATTTTGTCTTTGTGCTCGTCAAAGTTTTTCCATTAATAATGCTTTTACAAAAATATCAGTTATCATATTAGCTGCATATTTGATAATCTTTTTATGTTATTCAGTCAGAAAATAACTATAAATTCTATTTATTTAGATTTATTAAAAAAAAATAACGATTATCTTAGATTATTAACTATTCGTTCCTTTTATCCTGCTCTTCATGTTAAGCTTTTTCATAAAAAAAATTTTTTAAAGCTTATTTTTTTATATTATTTTTATATTATAATAATACTTAACTTTCGCGAATTTTTTTATAAGCTTACATAATTATATGCGAACGTATAGTGTTGTTGTCCCATAATAAGTGATTTTTCTCTAAGATCGAAAGTTCATCGAGCAACCACTGAAACCGGCACCACCGCCGATCGTGACAGTTCACAAATACTCCAGCGGTTACAGTGGCACGACTCAAAGCCAATCAAACTCTACTTCTTCATACAATGGCAAGCACACTTCCACGACTTCCTCTTCATATAAGGTATGTGGAATGATATCAAATATTTATTAATTAAATCTTAAAATAGAAAATGTAAATTCGTAAATATAACGTCTCACGCGTATTTTCTCTCTTTATAAATTTTAAAAACGAAATAGTATTACTGATACATTTTTGGATACGATTTTAGGACAGTACCAAAACCAACGAATCGTCTGACAAACGAAGCATAAAGAAGTATGGCTCAAAGCTCGACACTACAGGTAGTCCATCTCGATCCAGGAGCACGACGAAAGAACTCATCCGTAAGCATGCCGTTTTTAAAATGCTATATCTCGAGTGTAGCTAGACTATTTAGTATAATATTTAATATTTAATTCTAATATATGAATATATTGAAGAACCCTCGGACGATTCAATGAGATCGCCGCAGTTCACTCAAAAACTGAAGAATCTCACGATCAATGACGGTGAACATCTGGAGCTTACGGTCAAAGTCGATGGCGATCCGGAGCCGCAAATTACTTGGAGTAAAGACGGCAAGGTAGGTTGATAAACTTGAAATTCACTTGCTATACATAAAATCCAATATAAATTGACATATAAAATTATCAATTAACACAAAAAGAATTATAATTGTAATTGTTGTTAATTAATGCTTTAAAATTGCGTGCGGAAGAAATGTTATGTGTCTATTGGCAACTATTTATGTGTACGATAAACTTTTCTTGTAGATGCTGAGTTCGTCGGAGATCGTCGATCTTAAGTATAAGAATGGAGTGGCTACTCTCACGATTAATGAAGTATTTCCTGAGGACGAAGGCGAATACTCATGTCTCGCGACAAATAGCATTGGCAGCGACACGACATCCTGCAAGCTGACTGTAAAACGTAAGAACATTCGTATCTTATCAACGTTATTCTAAAGATTTTAATTAATAGTTCAATATAATTTAATCTGCTGTAATTTAATTTTATCTTTTACTTTGCTTTTTTTATATTATCTTATTTATTTTATTAGAAGATAAATATTAAAGATATAGCGCTAAATCCAATTTCTTTTTCAGCCGTGGAGAACGCTGCCGGGAAAAAGTCGGGCGATGACAAATCGCCGAAGATTGTCGACCACCTAACGAGCAAATACGTGAAAGACGGCGAGGCTGTGACACTCAGCTGTCGAATAATCGGCGCGAAGAAGTTCGACGTGGTGTGGCTGCACAACAATAAGGAGATCAAACCTAGCAAGGACTTCCAGTACACTAGCGAGGCCAACATCTACAAGCTGATCATCGCCGAAATATTCCCCGAGGACTCCGGCACTTATACGTGCGAAGCTTTCAACGACGCAGGAGAGAGCTACTCGTCGTGCACGTTAACCGTACTCGGTAAGAGACTCATCAATAATTATCAATCGTTTAGCAGAAAAATCAGAATTCACCACAATCGACAGAATTTTAATTTTTGTTCCCTCCGCATTTCTTCCAGCTCCAAACGAAGAGCCGAAAAGCCCAGCGTTCGCGACATTCCCGCAGTCTGCAACAGTGAGTGAAGGCGAGTCGGTTACTTTCACGTGCAAGACTGATATCGCGCCTTTGAAAGGTAAGCAATTTTAGTAAAAACAATTTAAATTAGTAATAATGATCGTAAGAGCAATTTAAATAAAATAAATATTTTTTAATAATTTCTCTCTCTCTCTCTCTCTCTCTCTCTGTATCTACTCAACCAGCGTCCAAACTGTTGCTAATGATGTCATGAATTTTTCCAGTGACTTGGTTAAAGGATGGTAAGGCGATCCCCGAGACGAGCAGCAGATACCATTTCAGCTCGGACGGCAGCACGTCCTTCGAATTTGGCATCAAGACGTGCACGGTCAGCGACGTCGGTCAATACGTGGCGCGCGCGATCGGCCAGAAAGGCGAGACGAACTCGGCGTTCGCCCTCAACATCGTCAATCCCGGCGAGCTGTGAAATCGATCTTGGTGCCGGATTACACGTCGATTATCATCGCGGTCGACGACCGAATCGGAATATCTCTGATACATTCTTCATGGAGAACACATGTCTCTAGGTCGTTTCGCGAATATTAAAGGGCACTCTGATGGATCTTTGTTCTCCAAAAAGAGTGTATCTTTCTCGCACTCTCGCACGCGTTCTATTTCTGATCGCTATCGCGCCTTCCACACTCTGGCCTGTCTGCTTTCGCGAAATTTAACAGGAATGCACGCGATGCGAGTGAAGAGTCGAGCCATAGCGACTCGGCCGCAGCGAACATTTTTAGATTATATGACATCTTTGTACAGAAAGAAAGAGAGAATTAGAAGACTAATACTAATTTCTCTCTTTCTCTCTCTCTTTCTCTCTTTCGCGTATTCTGTATGTAAATTATTCTGAAACGCTGTATTTTCTTCCTGTGTGTTTGTCATGATGTCGCATGATCCGCGCGAATCGTCGGGACGCGGCTCGCTGTCACAACGAGAGTCCGAGAATTCGCCCGTCTCCGCACACAAGCATTACGGATAGCACGCGCAACTTACTACGCTAAAATATTCGGCTTTGCTGTATTACACGACTCGGCACACACTCGAGTACACTCACGCAGCTATTTAACGGGTACATCGCGGTAGCATCGGAAAAAAGAAAGAACAGAAGAAATAAACGGGTATCTTGTAGGATTTTTCCGGTGGGACTGCCAGCATCCTCGAACATCCGAACATTTTTAATATTATCATCTAAAAATCTTGCCGGGGAAATCCCTCGATGGCGTTAGAACGAGAATGCAAGTATTTTTTGCGATACTGTCGCGATGTGTCCTCCTATTCCATGTTAATGGTATGCACTGTCGTGTTTTACTTACTTGTTTGAAGACTGCTTCCGTCAGAAAATTTACGATAAAGTAAAACGTATAATTAAAAATGAGTTTGTTACATTATTATAATTATACCTTCCTATTCCATTGACATAGATTATAAGAGTATCTTTTATCAATTTTTTCCATATTTGTCTCCAAATTAGCATATGCATTTGTACAAAGCATCTTGATGAATTTAATCCCAAAATTTCCAACGAATTGAAATATTGATTCCTTGAAGACGAGAAAACGTTCAAACAATAACGATAAATCAGTTTCAGACTAAAACTTGCAAAGTGGAGATTGAAATAAAGATTTTATACAATCTCTTTTCATAAAAATTACATCTTCCCTAAAAAATATTGTAGTAATATTTACGACACAGGCTCTGTAGTCATTGAAGAAGAAAAAATGTAGAAAATTTTATATCAAAATTACATACATATACAGAAAGTATTTGCATAAAGTAATATAAAATATTTATGCTTATTAAATATTTAATAGTCACAATGATTTGAATGATGTGACAATCACTAGAAAAACAAGGCAATTCAAAATAAAGTCAACATGATGTTTATCAGAATGTATAAATATATCCATTCTTAGCAGCATTTCTGTAACATTTGCGTTTTCTAGATCTTTATTTAGATTCTCTTTTTCTTTCATGAATATAGGAGAGAGTTGCTGAATGCGTACCGGTCTCCTAAATCGTACCTCTTCAATATTTTATAGTTTCATTTAATATAAGCAACATTTATTAATCAAAATATGAAGT
>VBVR01006425.1:0-10293 GCA_011638315.1 Tetramorium parvispinum | reverse complement strand
GTTATTATATAATTTCATTATATGTTATATTACTAGATTAATAATAATATTTTTTGTGTAATGTAAGAGATATTTTGAAAATACAAATAAATTTAGAAAACTTACACCCTACTTACCATTATTTTATAATATTCAAAACGTATGTATCTTGAGAATTTGTCATGAAACGCAAATACATTTCTTGATTTCACCTTGTATAACTCACGTGTGTGCTGTATTGATAGTTTTTAACAGCTATTATAATCGTTTACTGTATGTGTCCAAAGATAGTGATCCGCATTCTTAAAATTTTTACGCGCTCCAAAAATCATTAAAAAAAAAATGTTGCAACCTTTAAGTCATCGACTGTATGTATACATACAAACATCAAGAAATGATTTATCGACAATGGACAAAAAGTAGATGTAGCATGGATATACACCATGCATTGAAGCGATTTATCGACAGTGAATGTGACTACGTAGTTCTACCGCCACGTTTGGCGCGGATGCTAGACCAAATATTAGTCCCGCGAAAAAGGCCGGGATAGCCGCTCTCAGATTTTTCTCTGGCCAAAGATAGAGCTGTTAAAGCCGTTACTGTGAAAATTTTTCAAAAGTGTCGGAAAGATAATCTAGGAGCAAAAAGGAAAAGAAGAAGGAAGATTGAAGAAAACAGAGAAGAAGAAAATAGCTAAGAATACTTAATAGTCAAGAAGAAAGACCCTGGTTAGGCTGAGGCACAATAAACAAAAAAAAAAGAAACGTTATAGCGCAGTGAAAAGAATCTCACTGACAGTGCATCATATTTTCATACATAGTTGTCTTCGAAACTACTTTAAAATGAGAGTAAAGAATTTCGTGATTCCATTGATAAAAGATGAACTTTTGACATCGCATGCCGGACAGTACTCTGTCAAAGAGATAACCCCTCTGCGGATGATATCTGAAGCTGTAGATGGTAATAAATCTTATTTCAACTTGTGTTTATATAATTATAATAAATATAATAAATTATATAATAATTATAATAAAAAAACAATAAACACAATAAGTTGTACTTATTGTGTTTATTGTGGCTACATATACCGTTATAAGTGATTAGAATAACAATTGTAATAAAATAGCTCATAATTATATTTTTATAATTTACTATATTATACTATTTTATAATTATACTACATTATTTCTATTGCAGCTACACGACCAGCATTGGAGACGGAAGGTGCGCATTTTATTCTGGATCACTTTGATACATTTTTCTCCATCATTTTTCATGGTAGTAAAGTGGACATCAATATTTGTTTACGTGCTTTTAAGAGAATTAACAAAGGTAATATTCATTAGGAAGAATTTCAATTAGATGTTATAAATACTAACACATTATGTCTGGCAAAAGATATAATTATATGATTAATTGAAAGAGACTTGTTTTGTCTGGATTTGTCACTTTTAGCTGTGGAGATCCTTGTGGACGAACTAGAAAAAATATTTGATCATGGCAAGGATATTGCAGAGGATGAGGACAGAGAAACATATTTGTGTCTTAATAATATGTTGGCATATTTATTTTCATGGCTTATCGGTCATATAGAAGAACATGTGAAAAATGCAAACGAGAGTAATGTAGGAAAGGTATGAAACTTGTTTATACTATCGTGGGTTACAAAGTTAGATGGCTAAAGATGTGTTTCTTTTCAGCGTAAAAAAAGTACAAAGACAGATATTGAAGAAGAATGGGAGCAGTCCAGGCAGAAAGCTTTGGAACTTCTGTATCGATGGCTACAGTTGCCATTAAACAAAATTTGGAGACCACCTATTGTCGACAATTCATTTGTCATGTAAGTGGCATTTATATACAACAGTAACTAAGTTAATTCTGAAGTAATCTCTTAACTTGTAATATCTCTAGGACTTTGGCGCTGATTTGTTATAAGATATTAGAACATAGTAAAGATTCAAAGCAAAAACATATGAGAGAAACTATATTTGAGGTATTATCATTTACATTTGCATATGCATGCGTAAATTCTATTATATCAATATTCTGCCATTATTATCTTAATAACTGCCATATTTTTTGTTACAAACAGATCTTGGGAACTTTGATTAAAAGATACAATCATGGAATAACTTGCGTCGTGAGGATTGTTCAGGTATGTTCGTCTGAATAAATTATTTGCAATATTTATTTTTAAAATATATAAAGTATATTTGCGATATTGCAGTTGGTGAAATTGTATGACATGCTGGCGTTACCCATGGCAGCTGGAGTAGTGCACATGGTTACTGATTGTGGCTGCAACGGTTTAATAAAAGAGGTGATAAATGAGATTGGGCAAAGCGAAGTTAGCGAAACAGATAACCGCAACATATCTATATTTCTCGAGAATATCGCGATCTCGCAGCCCGGTTTGATAATCCCTATTCTCGATGAAATCACCGATTACCTGTCAAATGAGGTATGCTTTAATCTCAATTCTCATGCTATTGACCGAACAATTGTTTATACATATAAGAAAAAATAACGTTACTTGGAAAACTTACAGGTATCTTAGATAATAAAAAATTAATATGAATTTGGAAATTTGTTTAATAGTTTTATACAATGAGAAACTGTGTGATTGGAGTACTGGGTGCTGTAGTGCAAAAAGCACTGACCGGCGAACATCTCACGGATGAACAAAAAGAGCAACGCGACGAATGTTTGGACAATTTAGAACTGCACATGTTGGATTGTAATTCTTATGTGAGGTCGAAAGTTCTTCAGACTTGGCAACGCTTGTGCTGCGAAGGTGCTGTGCCATTAGCGAGACACGGAAAGCTTTTAGCCTGCACCGTGTTACGGTTAGAAGATAAGAGCGCGACTGTCCGTAAACAGGCTCTTCAATTGTTGCGTACTCTGTTGCAAAGTAATCCTTTCGCTGGCAAGGTATCTAAAACTCGAAAACTAAACATTTCTTTTTTTATGACTAAACCGATCTTTAACTTACGTATTTTTGTAGTTAAATTGCCTTGAACTTTCTAATTCGCTGGAAAAGGAACTGGCAAAACTGCAAGAATTGCAAGCTGACATCGTGAGTGCTAGTAAACGTGGTCACGAGCAAAGATTTGAGTTTTTTACCGTTTTACAGCCCGATATAAAGGCAGCAATAAAGGAGATTTTTAAAAATGAAACTGAACATATGAATAGTTCGTATTACAAATAGTTTATTTCTTGTCAATCATTTGCTTATTTTTTTATTATTTCGCATGCATAATATAGGTATTGCAAGATTGCACGTGAATTTCTTTGTAGATGAGAACTGGGAACAAGATGAGAATATCGATCCAAATCATGCGTTCGAACATGTGAGACAATTATTATTAAGCCGAAAAGTCACTGAAGCAGTGACATACTTGTATCAACTTGTGAAAACGTGTACAAAATTGGAGGGAGCCCCCGAGATAACAAATCTCCCTACTACGGCAAAGGAGGAATGCTTATTTGCCTTTATGGTAAAGATTTTCCTAGAGTCAGAGACCAAATTGATAGATAATGAAGAGGTTAATGATCCGGAAAATTCGGAACAAGACAACAATAAGAAAGAGGAGTTAAGATTGCGAAAGCGTGTTATAAATTATTTAAAAGTACGTAGTATCAAAATGAATGAGACGATCCTTTTGAACTATTCACTGTTATTATCTGTACATTTCTTTCTGCAGAATTGTCTGGAGTTTGCGACCGAGCTGGAGAAGGCGGTACCGATAGTGGAAAATTTGCTATTCTCCACATGTGCTGGGGACGCTGTCGAGTCATGCACATTTTTAGGAACTGCTTTCCAATTCAAAGTAACCGGAGCGGCTGACTCCATACGCGAGGCTTTGTTTCAAGCATTTCATCGCGATCAATCTGTGCGTAATAACGTAGCCGTGGTGTACAAAGAGATCTTCCTCGATATAAACAACGACAAGCGATCGTCCCGTCAAGTAGCCGTGGCTCGTGCGAATCATCTAATCGAGTTACTAAAGGAACTGAAGCCTGGACAGAGTTCGGCTTTGACTTTGCTGATTGCGACGTGGTACGAGAAAGGAGAATTAAACAGCCAATTGTTACAGGTAAATATACTTATAATTAAAATATATATAGGGGTTTTGAAATAGGAAATCCATTTGTTTCATACTCTTTCACTCACAATTCAAACTCTCCAAAGTGAAGGTCGAAATCGGAATTTGTTGATTACAGGTCAACCATTCTTTCACATGTCACTGAATATATGTAATATTAATTTCGTTTGACGATACATTATAAATATTTTAATTGTTTTAAACATAAATTAAAATTATATTCTAATGGAAGTTGTATGTATAGGTCTTATGGGAAAAGTTCTCCTTGAAATATCCGGACACATCGCCAATAGATAGCAGAGCCGCGTTAATGATAATAACGATGATAGCTCAGGCAAACTCTAACATTGTGACTGATAATCTGGACGTGTTAGTAAAGATAGGATTAGGTCCGCGCGCGAGGGACGATCTTCTTTTAGCACGAGATACTTGCCGAATGTTATTAAAGATAAAACAAAATAGCACGGATGTCGAAAAAGGACCTCTAAAGTAAGTCTCCAATATGGTGAAAATAATTCAAAACTTTATAGGAAATTGTTAATTAAAAACACATTTTGTTGTACAGGTATTCTAATAATCATGACATGTTCGAAGAGATCCTAACATTATTAACAGATTTTTTTACCAGTACCGAAGAGAATGGTTATATTTCCTTCGCAACGGATGCGCTTAGTGCTATATATCACGTGAGTAAAATTATTGCGTGTTAATCAAATACATTTGAAATATCTTACTAAGGGAGTTTTAATTACAGTTAGCGAATAAACCTGATAAGTTGATAAAGAAATTGTTATTGGACATCACTCAGAAGGGTCAGTTCATCAATAAAGAAACGGATCAAGTGTCAGATGTATCGAGTACTATGCTCTCTAAATTGCTTTATATAATTGGACACGTTGCCGTCAAGCAGTTAGTTCATCTGGACGTATCTATTTACAAGGAAACGAAGCGTAGAAACACGATACGAGAGATGCAGGGTAAGAAAAAGAAACGAAAATCGAAGAGCACAATGTCAACGCCAGATATTAGAGCTAGATCGACCCCGGCAAGCGCGCGACGACCCTCTCGAAATAAGGAAACTTCGATGCTCAGTGAGGATAACGGAGAAGAAGCCTTGGAAGGTGCGATAGATGATGCCGAAGCGGAGTTTGTGAGCAATGCACTCGAACACGAAATCGTCACTGGGAATGGCTTGCTCGTAAAATTTATGTACGCATTTGCATATTGAGAATTGAAAATATATTCGATTATTAGATACTGCAATCAATGTTTTATGCAATTACAGTCCACTGGTATTGGACGTATGCCAATATCCCGACAAGTATAACAACGAGAACGTGCAAGCCGCAGGTTCACTTGCGCTCAGCAAAATGATGACAGTGAGCTCCGAGTTTTGCGAACAATCTTTGCAACTTTTAGTCACTATATTGGAACGATCGTCATATCCCGGGATCCGATCAAATATGCTGGTTGGATTAAGCGATCTCGCCACTAGATTCCCTAATCAAGTGGAACCGTGGTCGAAACACATCTATGGCAGGTAAATTCGCTTTTACATCAATCTTCAGCATTTAGAATCAAAATTAGATTAATATTGATTTCAAATATTTCATGACATGTTTAAAAATATTTTAAGACTAAATTTTTTTCAGTTTTTGTTTATATAATATTTTATGTTATTTCTTCCAAAAGAGACGATATAATATTATAATATTTATCTTTCTAGACTTCGAGATGATGATGTAAACGTGCGTAGGTCATGCATTCGTATGTTGTCGAATCTGATAATGAGGGAAATGATACGCGTGAAGGGACAAGTTGCGGAATTAGCCCTTTGTGTCATTGATGAGGACGAACAGATACGACGGGACACAAAAGAATTTTTCATTCAGCTTGCTCAAAAAGGCAATGCTTTATATAACATAATACCTGATATATTATCGCGCTTAGCGGATCCTCAGTTAAATCTCGATGAGAAACATTTCCAGGAAACCATTAAGTAGGTATTGCTAATAATATTAATTAACTATGTCCAGCAGCAGGAAATATCAACGCTTTACAAATATTGTTATAATTCGCAGATACATTCTCGGCCTAATGCAGAAAGAGAAACAAATCGATACCATAATTGACAAGATTTGCGCTAGATTTAAGTTAGCCGCCACAGAGAGACAGTGGCGTGATCTTTCCTATTGCCTTTCGCTCTTGCAATTCAGCGGAAAGAGTAAGTAAAATAACTTATGTTTATTAAGATAATTTATAAAAAAAATAATCTTATTTTTTTTTTAAGGTATACAACGTCTTACCGAAAGTTTACCACTATTAAAGGAAAAAATTCATTACAAACCAGTATTAACGGCCTTGCAACATATAATCGAGCAGACGAAGAAAAAGGCGGATGCAAAGGCCGCTTGTTTAGAATTAGAAATGAAGATAGAGGAACTTATGAAGACAGATGATGAAGCAGGCAATGAAGAAGTGATGGATAGACATTTAATGCCACCACCGTCTACCGTGCCGAGGAACAAAAGAAACACTCGTCGAAGCAAATCGAAGAACACGAGCGATGAAGAAGATAGTTCTGATGACTCTGAAGAAGAGGAAAACGATGTACCCGTTGTAAAATGTAAGTTAGAAATCGATTTGTTAATATTTTTTGTATTTTGTATGTGTATAATTATTAAAAAAATACAATATTACATAATATAATTATGCACAATATTGCAAATAACAAATACACAACCATATAAAAAAGTCCATTATAAAAAATTACGCATACTTTTCCGTTTGTCGAGAAAGAATTAAGATAAACAGATACTGTGTTTTAAGATACCTGAGACTCTGTTGACATCAGTATTATCCTCATTTTTCAAAAATAATTTTTCACTATGAACAACACAAATTTATTTTATTTTCTTGTCTAGGCAAAAGAAGAGAACGCGCAAAAGAGAATACAAGCGCGACACTTGATAATAGCAGCGCATCGCCGTCTCCAAAACGAACTAGAACCAGCAAATCGGTAACGCCAAGAAAAACTTCAGCTCGATTGCGGAAATAATTTTAGTAACAGTAATAGTATAACAATAGTTACAAAGTGAATATTAAGCGTGTTGTACACATTAATTATAAGTGATTTTCAAAATGTATTGTAAAACTTGATGCCTTTAATACGTATTCTATTGTTTATTAAAATTTCGAGTTAATTAATAATAAAAGTTTAATACTGCATTTGAAGTTATCCTAAAATATTTTTATAATTAAGATGGTTCCTATATGTATTCATAAAAATTTATAAAAAACAAATAAATTTAAATAAAAACATTAGAAAGACAAAAAGTTTAAATATTAATATTTTACATAAAATAATTATTATTTCGTCTACCAACGAAGGAAATTCGGAAATATTCTGTACATGTGTGCGCGCAAAATGTTCAATGAAATTGTATTAACTTACTCAAATGTTTTTGCAGCCACGGTATTATTAGCCATCAGCTAAATTTTGACTGCTAAGAGTGACTAAGTTCCGATTAATTTAATTACTAAATTCAACTAGTAAAATTGCTTCCAACAAAATTTTTATCTAAACAATCTATTGTTTTTCACAATTTTTGTTTCAACGTATCAACAAAAAATAATTCAATTTATGTCAACAAGATGATACAGAAAATAATCAGTGATTAAATCAATTGATTCAGATGAAACAGATCAACTGAAACAGATTGATTCAATCGATTCGAAAATCAAAGACAAATTTCTAATAATCCGTCGTTCCTAATATAACATTTTTTTCCTCATATTAAATATAAATTTAATTTTATTCACATTAACAAGATAGTATTAACGAGATAATCACCGATTAAATTAATCAGAATTTAATCACTAAAATCACTAAAATAAATCGTTACCAGGCGATGAACGTTAGATGGCCACAGTGTCACGCAAATGTCGGTCAATGCGATCGCTGAAGTTACAGGATATGTCTCGCTAACAACTGTGTGTTTGTAAGCGCCTTTAAAATATTCTTTGCGAAAATGACGTCGATATTGAGAAACTGTTGGAGACTGTCGCGAAGTTTACCAGCAACTACGCCGAAATGTAAGAAAATGTCGATCGCGGGGGGAACCGTTTCCATTGAATTATGTAATAACGTATGTGCTTGTTTGACAGGTTATGCTGTCGCTTCTCCCTCAACGGTGAGGTGGAACACCACGACTACCAGTGAAAAAACCGAGAAAACCGAGACTCGTCGTACGTACGATTTATTTATTTGCAACTTAATATTTATAAAGAAATTATTGCATTATAATTTATCTAAACTCGGCAGGGATTATTAACATTTACATGAAGCAACGTTCTACCAACGAAGGAAATTCTGAAATATTCTGTACATGTGTGCGCGCAAAATTCAATTAAATTCAATTAAATTGTATTAACTTACTCAAATGTTTTTGCAGCTACGGTACGGAAACCGAGTCACGTTGATGTTGATCGTCTGGTAAATTTCGGCCGCTACATCAGCGAGTGTCTACCCAAGTACATACAGCAAGTACAGCTGACTGCTGGCGACGAGCTGGAGCTGTTAATCGCCCCTGATGGCCTCATCCCTACGTTTACATTTTTAAAGGATCATCATAATACACAGTTTGTCAATCTGTCGGACATTACCGCATTAGATGTGCCCAGTAGACAATACAGATTTGAGGTGTTTTTTTATTTTATATGCAGAAACATTTTGCATAAACGTGGACGTAGATAGATAATGAGATCTCACGTTCAAACAGAGGATTATATCAAATATTTATTATTACAGCTTGTTTACAACCTACTATCATTGCGATACAATTCGCGTATCAGAGTTAAAACGTATACCGATGAGTTGACGCCGGTTGACTCCATTTATAGCGTATTCAAAGCTGCTGATTGGTACGAGCGAGAGGTATGGGATATGTACGGCGTATTCTTCTCAAATCATCCTGATCTTCGTAGGATTCTTACAGACTACGGCTTTGAAGGGCATCCGTTAAGGAAAGATTTTCCGCTCAGCGGATACGTTGAGGTATTTGTTCAATAAAAATTTGTATGACATTGATTTTAATACAGCATTAAGCGAATTTGTTAAAAATTATTTGCATTTTCATCTGTTGTACTAAAATTACGGCTGTTAAAATTTTATTGAAAGAACAATGATGTCTTTGAGTGTCTAAAAATTATTATGAAAAATTAAATTTGTTTTCATGTTTATTTTTTTTTTTTCATTAAATTGTCCTAATTAAAATAATAATTTTCATGTTTTAGGTACGCTATGACGACGAAGTTAAAAGAATAGTGGTTGAACCATTAGAATTGACTCAGGAATTCCGCAAATTTGAATTAGCTGCCCCGTGGGAGCAGTTTCCTAATTTCCGAGATGCTCTGCCAAGTGCTGAACCTATCTCAAAGGAAAAGTAATTGCTCTTACTTAGATCATAGTCATTGTCCGAGCAAGCAAGTATAAATATATCGATAAAATGTAATATACGTTGATAGATATTATTTTCTCTCGTAAAATCATCTCTGAATGCCCAATTTATGGGTGTTTGTTTTAGAAATATATAAAATAATGTACAACTGTATTTATCTCAAAGCATATTCTAGATTACAAAATTCCACTTATTTTGATCTACTTATTATTATTTTCGAAAAAATTTCTCATGCTGTTTTATATCAATTAATTTCGACGTGATTCAATTTCTCTTTTATTTATGAAACAAAATATATACACATATTGTGTATATGTGCGTGCGAATAAAGGAAAAGAACTTAAATAATTTTCAATGACGAGTTAATAGGAAAAATGTCAATGAACTATCCTGAAATATCTTTTTTATTTCGTATATTTGTATAGAGTTATATAAACATAATATATTTTTTTATATATTACACACTTACGAACTACTTATGACCTACTCATAAGGCATTATTTCCGGCGGATTTTGAAAGAGCCTGGAATACAAGTCGATCCTATTTCGAGCGCCGAAAGACGACATTAATGCTAGAAAGGCGTGAAACCTACATTTCGCCGGACATGTCTTGCTTATACGGTCACAAGTCTTGTACTTCTTGCGGATCCTTATGTTATTCTCAATTTACAAAAAGAAGAGGCAGCCTCTATTCGAAAGCGATTATCTCCAGTGACTAAGACGACGGTTCGCCTTATAAGTGGAATTCG
>VBVR01006424.1:0-10293 GCA_011638315.1 Tetramorium parvispinum | reverse complement strand
ATAGAGTCTCGCTCCCAATCCTGACTTTGCTGCATCCACGTATATTCCGAATTTTAATCCGGGTCTTATTAGAAATAAATTTGGTGCCTCGACAAACGCTCTCTTAATGTCTGAGAATGCCTCCTGCTCGGATCTGTCCCATAGGAACTTTTTTCCCTTTCGTAGCAACTTCTCTAATGGCGCTGTCATTCTCGACAGATTTTTTATGAATCTCCGGTCCCAATTCACTAGTCCCAGAAATGCTTGTATGCCCTTTTTGTTCTTAGGCTTTTCGTAATTTTGAATAGCAGATCTCGTATCGTCGTTGATCTCCGCTCGTATTTCGCTGAACGTGTGTCCCAAGAATTTAATCTCTTCCTGTAAGAATTCACACTTGTCTTGGTTTAATTTGAATCCGGCATCTTTTAGCTTTTCTAATACCGTTTTTATATGTTTCAGGTGCTCCTCCAGACTGTTTGATGCTATCAATATGTCGTCCAGGTAGATCGTGAGAAAATCTTGACATTCATTTCCCAACACCCTATTCATTGCTCTTGTGAACGATGCTCCCGCCGTCTTTATACCAAATGGCATTCTTCTAAATACGTATGACTGTCCGTCAAATACGAATCCAGTGAATTTTCTAGATTCTTTTTCCAGAGGTATCTGCCAAAATGCAGATGTCACATCTAACGTCGAGTAGAATTTCTTTCTCCCGATTCGTCGAAAAACTTCCTCTATCGTAGGTGGTTGTGCATGATCGCTTGCGATTCTTTTATTAAGCTCTCGCGCATCTAAACACAGTCTTATGTCCCCACTTTTCTTTATGACAACTACCAACGGATTTATGTATTCCGTGGCTTGCTTCTTCACGATCCCTTGTTCTTCGAGCTCTTGCATGTATTCGCGTACCGCTCTCATGTGTTTTTCCGGAATCGGATATGTCTTTTTCTTGAATGGCACGTCAGACGTCAAGTCTATCTTGTGCTCGTAATGATTTACTCTTCCGATTTCTTCGTCGTCGAATAACTCTCGGTTTTCATCAATCATGTTGTTTAATATATCATCGGCTTCGTCCATCGTCATTGAACATACCGCCATGTTTTCTTGGTCTATCGCTTCGAGATCTCTCTTGAATGATATCTTTAATTCGTCATAGCAACGCATCTTCATCCCGTATTTTATCAGGAATTCAATCCCCAGGATCATATTATACGCCATTTTCTCCACTATGTTGAATTCATGTTCGTACGACTTTTCTGCGTACTGGAATGTGAGTCTCACTTTGTTCGCTATTACGGCTCCTCGTTCGGAAAATGCTCCTCGTAGTATGAATTTCTTTATCGGTAACACTTCCATCGGTTCGCCATTTTCGACCAATTCATCGTACAATTCTTTCGTTATCGCCGAGATCTGTGCTCCTGTATCAACCAGTGCTTTCACTCGGATCTTTTCAAACTCTATTTCTATAAATGGCGCTTTTCCCTTGTCACGGGTACTTTTCGCGTGTTCGTCTCGGAATTCCTCCTCGAGATCGTTAAGTATCTGTTTAGTTCGCATAATATTTATCTGCGGTTCGCTCTTTGCGATTGTTTCCTTCATCTTGTTATTTAATTCTCGTACATCAGGTCGCCTCTTCCTGCTTGTATTTTTATCGCAAGGAAATATTATCGGGCTTTCCCTGTCTACGTTTTTCGTGTAGGAATCTTCCTCTTGGATGTCACTCAGTTTTATTTTACCCAAAGGATGGTATAAATATCTTAGATTCGCCATTTTATCATCGGGAATTATCATCTGTCCTCCGTGAATGTCTGACACTATTCTTTTGTAGACTGGCTCCTCTATTTTCGGTATCGCACCTTCGTACGAATATTGTTTTTTATTCATTCGTCTTATCAACGGACTCTTTTCGTCTCGTTGTTTCCTTGACATTTTCACTTTCCTCCGAACCTTGTCTATTTTTTCACGCTGTCGGTTTCGGTCAATCTGTCGTTCTGGCTCCTCGCCTTTTCTTCTATACGACAACGTTACGTGTCGCGCTATCGTGTCGCCATGTTGGTTTTTCGACATCTTGATCCATCCTCGAGACTCTTGGGTCTGGATTATTTTCCGTCATTGCGTTACTTTCTTCGTTATATTGTATCGGTTCATCAGGCATTTCTATTATCGGCTCCCAAGTGTATTCTTGGTTGAGCATGTCCTTTTCCGACATCTTTATCGCATTCTCGCTTGTAGCGTCCATCTGCCTTGCATTTTTCCTCTTTGGGATTTTAAATTCATCTTTCCATGCTTTTCGCACGTTTTCTAGAGTGTCATGACGTTGTCCGCCATTTTTGTCTACTTTCAAAATCTGAGAAATTTTTTCGTCCGCCATCTTGGCATCCATCTTTGTTGTTAAATCTTTGTTATAAACAATATCTTTCTGCATTTTTCGCAATTTCACACTATTATAAGGATACGTATTTGAGCTTATCGCCCTATCTTCATTTTCAGGTTTCACCTTAATAATGTGTTTTTTGTCGTTTTTCAGCCTCCTGGACATCTCTTCGTCGTGCTGGCCCTTCTCCTGGTCTTCCCTGTGGATGTTCACCGCTGCGGTAGTATCTGTCACGAGGTTGTCGTTCGCCCGGGTGTTCCAAGCATTCGCAACTGACATGGCGTCAGGTCGCGCTTCCCGTTCAACGCACCTACCTTTGTTGCATTTAAATTCACGGTTCGTCATCCCCGTCGGCCAATTCCTATAACGACCTTCATGCTTCATCGTCCTCGACTTACTTCGCGATTCACCTATGTCCCGCTTCGTCGCGTCTACCTGGCCTTTCGCCATTTCGCGATACCTCACGTCCGACATTTCGTGGTATCCCGCTTTACACGGTTCTATTAAATTTATCGTTCGCATATTTTCCTTATCTACGCTTTTATTTTTATTACTTTTACGCGCAACTCTCTGTCCTTCGTCGGAACTGTCGTCGCTTGATGCAATTTTTACTCGGGCCTCGATAGCTGCCACATTCGATTTCCGCGCGTTCGCGTCCTTCGACGTCTTCGCGTATCGTGGTTTTCTACGAGAGTCTTCGCCCTGCCTATCTACGTACGCGTTTCGCGTGTAAATAGTTGTTTTTGGTTTCGCGTCGTCGTCGTCGCTTTTCGGCAATTCCGTTATTTCTACCGTACTTTCGGGGATTCGCTTTTTAAACGGCTTCTTGTAATCTCCCGCGTTTTTGTTCGCCTTTTCGTTTGAATTCGCGTCGCGTTTAACTACAACTACATTTTTACTACCGTCTTTGTTATCCGTCGTCTGACGTTTTTGTCGCGATTGTTTTTCCTCACACTGTATAGCCTTCAGCGATGTCTGACCATTATTCGCGTATTGTCTATTCGATGCCTTCAAATTTCGTACCGCCCTTTCGTTTTCCAACGTTTCGAGCATCTGAATCATTTCCTCGACATCTTTCACTACCGAAGGTCGTAATTCTTTCGCTACGCCTCCGTCGAAATGTTCTTTAATCGTTTGGATAATTTCCTCGTCCGTCATTGGTGGATTCAACGTTCGCGCTTGTCTAGCCAATCCTAGTGCGTATTCCGACATCGACATCTCACCTGGCTTGTATTTGCCATAATAAAGTCCTTGGCGGAACTGCATTTGCGCATGCGTCCCCCAATAATGTTTTTTGAAAATATCTATCGCGTCATAAATGTCCGTAGGTCGTTGTAATTCGTACCATAGACTCGCGCTTCCCTTCATCGCTTTCGCGAAATGATGTATTTGTTCACTCTCGGGAATTCTTTCATAATGCACGATTTTCATGAAACGCTCTATAAATCTGATTGGATTCTGTTTATCATTTTTACCTTTGAATTTAATATCTTCGAAAGGATCTTTTAGCCAACCACCGCGTGGTAATCTAACATTTCCGAAAGGATTATTATTGTTATTGTTGTAACTCGTGAAAACGCTATCGACTTCCGGCACGCTGTTATTTCCCGTCGCCCTGTTACTCGCAACGTCGCGCTCTACCGTCGACATTCTTTCTTTATACGCCTCACGATTATTTCTATCTATCTTATTTTCGATATCGTTTATCCTATTCGTCAATGTAGAAACTATCTGTATCATGCCTCTGATATCGCGGTTAAAACTAATAATTGCATTGTCGGTTAAGTTACCTACGTTCGTATCGTTACCATGTCTGCCGCAGGATAATCTAGAATCACCGACTTCGGTTCTGTTACCATTTTGTTCGCGCGATAATCCAAAATTACCGACGCTACTTATCGGCATATTATCCTTCGTGTTACCATTACCATAGCTAGTACTAGGTAAATCGTTTCCTACCTTACCATCGCTTTGTGCCGTTGCCATGCACGCTTGGTCCGTTGGATCATACGATGTTTCATCATCCGAATCGGAATTTTCCGGTCCCCCTCCACTCTTTTTTGTAGAGCGAGTCAATATAGGACTTCGGAAGGTCTTCATGTTTACATATAATAACTAACTACTACATGCAAATACACAATAAAGGTTTACACATACGTACTGTCGCGTATTCGACTTGTTTTTTATTTATTTATTAGGAATGCGCGGGAATTTTCCACGCGCCACGTGATGCGTTCTTTGTGTTTTATTCACGCACACGTTTATGTTTTCTCGCATTTAATCTTATTATTTTACAACGTATATAACGCCGTCGTACACCCAATTATCTTTTCCGGAATTTTAATACCGTAAATCTCTTATTAAAATGACGAATATGACGATACTCTTTCACTACGCAATTTGTATTTCACGAACATTTACTTTAGCTCGCGTCTCGCGTAACCGAAAAGCAATTTTTCACATCCTGTCACGGTCGCCAGAAATTCTCATCTTCCTTTTTATCAGAAATTTGAATTTGTTTAACGTCATCACCCCATCGAAATGGAAAGTGTTTTATCAGACGTGCAGGTCCTTTTATGTGCTCTATGCTTCCGTGTTATCGTGACTCGTTCGTATTATCACTGTGACCGGACGAAGTGTCCCGCGGTCTTACTTTTTCATTTATGATTGAATAAAGCTCTTTACGACTGTATTTTATGCGCAAGAACTTACGGTCGCCACTCAGTTTGACCTCCTACTGAGAAGGATATCCTTGGACGACTTCCCTCCTGCGTGGTTATTCGCCTCCGGTGTTCTCTCGATTCCTTCCCTTCCGTCGCACTCAGAAGTGGGATTATTCGAGGAGAATTTTAATCGAAATCAATCGAATATCAATCACACGGTGTTAATAACGAAAATATATATATTTCTCACACACGTGTTTAATACAGAGTTCGCAATCGCAAAATAAATTACTTTGATCTTTCGCGAATCGCGCTTACGATATAGTATCGCAATCTTTATTAATGCAACGAAACAATATCGCGCAATTATTCGGCTGACGCAATGCTATCTTGCACGCGGCGAGTTACACGTCCTATCCTTATGACGTCCGAAACATAACTTCTTACTTCTTGCTCACGACGCAACGATCTCCGCGTCGCGCATGCTCGCCTTGCTATAGCCCGTTCGACCGACCTTGTGCCGCTCGACATTTCGTACGGGTAGTACATCTGACCCGTTTTCGCAAGTGGAAATCACCGTCCTGCGGTGCCTTTGTGGCGCGGCTATTTGAAACGCCAACTTCAAATAAATGATTTTCTCCTCTAGCTATATACCTAAAGGACTCATAACATACATTTCCGAATGCCCATTCATTCATTCTCATACGGATAATGCTGTGTCTGTTTTGACACTTTTGCCAATTTATAGTACTAGTGTGAAAGGCAACTTCCTTAACGGAATTTATTATTAATGTAAAAATGGTCTCTGTCTCTTTGATGGGACCAAATATAATTGTAAAACCATATTCAAACATATCTGTAGGCTAAACTTTGTTTTATAATCAATTCTATTTTGAACTTAATGTCATATTTCATGTTATTCCTGTCCTCAGGTCCTGTCTTCGGAATCCTGTTTATATTGGACTTTATAATTACTAATCACCTTTAATTGACGATGATAAAGAATAATTTCAATGTTTTGTAAGTCTCCAATAAGTGGAATTTATATTTGATATTTATAGTGTAAGTATGAAAACTCAAAATTGACATTTTCTTATAATCTCTTATAATCTTTCTTTTTCCCTTTTCAGGTACTTCATTCGCACTTTCGTACATCCCCGGCGTCGCTCGACATTCATTCAACTACCAGGTAAGTATAAAATAAAGATTTAACATAATGAAATCTTAAAATACTGCTTCGGCACACCGTCAGGTACTATCTATATCTATTTCCCTAATGTTCTATGCGCACCGTCGCTTACAAAATATGAATAATGTAAAACAATTGCAATATGCAAGAATGAACGATTTATAACTGCTCAATGAGCTTTTTGCCACTAACCATGTAGAATAATGAAAAGTTAATATATAATATGAGCTAATATTTCTGCTCTTTCGTTACTCGCGAATAATGTCGTCGAAATAACTTTTAGTACGTGTTTATAATGATAAAACGAACGTAAAATATGAAGCGCGCAGCCTCTATCTCTGATTTTAATAAAAAGTGGCCTTCGCTGGCCTACGTAACGAAGGGTATGAAAACTGAAACTGAATAACGGCTTTACCCAGCCTCTTGTCCTTTTGTGGGATTGTTAATCGCTCACAATTAAACTTAATACGCGTGTTTTTCTCGGTCGCGTAATGCCCTGTCGTTTCTACTAATGAATTATTATTCTAAGCTAACCTACAACTTAACCTAGAAACGTCACTTTTGTTGCACGCACTTTTCACTCGCGTACAATGTTATTATCGTTCTTTTCGATGTTCGCAGGCTTCCTCGATGTCTCCGGAGTTATCTCCTTGATCTCCGCCTTGGTCCTTGTACGTCCAGCCTCCTGGATGTCACCGTTGTTGTCACGGCTCTCCTCCGGCTCTGGTCTTTTTACCGGCGTTTCCGCCTTGTCACCGCTGTCTGCCTTGATGTCCTCTGCCTTGGCGATGATGTTCCTGGGTAGCACGAGGGTCTCTATGGACACGACAGACGGTCGCATCCTCCTCGCCAGATCGTCGCTGGATCTCGCTTCCATCGGCGATCTTCTTTTTATTGGACTGTTTGTTGTGTCTCTATCCTCGCTGTTGGTACTCTCGTCGTCGTTGTTGACTGGATTTTCCTCGCTGAGGATATTTTTTATTCTTCTGGAAGATTTTTCTGCCGCCTTTCTTATCGGTGGACATTCGAGCTTACTACTGGATTTTCGGCTCGTCTTCCTTCTCTCCATAGTTGGTCTATTTTCTTTTTCGTCGGCCATTCTCGATGAACTCGGTTGCGGTTCCCCTTTTATTCTGGCTCGATCTTTCATTTTTTTCTTCATTCTTTGTGCTTTAATTATTTCTTCTACCCATTCCGCTGTTTTTTCCGTTTGCTTCAAAGAATCCTTTTCTCTCTGAATGGTGGCTATCGGATAGATTACTCTGTTCGATGGCGATATTGCATCCACCTCTTCTGCGCTGTAAACGTTTGTTATCAGGCTCAACTTGTTTCCCCTCATCAGGAAGTCCGCTCTGAATATTTTTTCGCTGTCGTCTGATTTTGATGTTTCTCTTTTTGACAGCATCACCGTCATTTCTGCAAGCTTTTCACCTGTTTCTTTATCTTGGAATGATATCGGCTCCTTGTGAAATACCTTTCGTCCTTTTTGCCTCTCGATCTCGGCGATGGTCTCGAACAATTTTTCTTCCTTCTCGACCTCATCCTCGGACGTTTCTATCTCTTCGCTGCTCGCGTTGTTGTCACTCTCCGGCGATAGTATTTTCTCGTATTCGTCTACGATACTCAATCTTTTCTTTCGCGCTCTGCTTTTCGCACGCTGCTTACATCGTTGTAATAGCTTTTGAATTCTCTCGCGCTCTATTTTTTTATGACTCGGCATTTTGTCTCGTCGTTTCGCGTTACACTTGTGTCCGATTTTATTGTTTTTTTCGCTCGCTATCGCGTGTATGGTCGTCTCGCGCACTGTGTTTTTTTCAACCACTTGCGTAGTTTTCGCACTTACGTTACCGTTTTTTGTTTTTTCACACTTCGCGATGCTCGGATTATTCGCACTATCGCGTTCCGTTATTGTTTCTCGGCACACTCGCGTATTGTCTCTCGTGCTCAGGGTACTCTCCCCTTTGCTAATTATGCTTTCGATAGATATCGGTTTGCTAGTTTCTCTTATTTTCGCGTTCACATCCGCTTTCTGTACACGCTTTGCTTCGCACGTACCGTTTACCGTTAGCTCGAGTGCTCGCACGAAGTTACTTTTTGTTGTCGCGCACGCGTCACTGAGTTCGTTCGTACACGCGCTTTTCACACCGATCGCGTACTCGGGTTTGTTCGTCCGCGATATTATTGCCTTAATCTTTTCCGGCTCGCGTGTTCTCGTACGTATTATTAATGTTTCGCTCGTCAGCTGTGTCCCGTCGCCTTCGCGTACGAGTTTCTTTTTTATTCTTTCGACTTTCTCGTCTACTTTCTGTGCGTCACATTTGTTCGTATCTTCATTACTGTAGACCTTGTTTTTCATTGGCTCCGCTCGCACCGACGACTCGGCCATTATGTCTTCCTCGGACGACATTGTTTCCACGTCGACCCATATATCCATGTCGTTCGTTTTGTCGTGCTCGCTCGCTCCTCGCCATTTTTCACTCTCGCTGTTGGCTTCTTTTTCGGTCTTTTGTTTATGTATGACACCATTACACTCAACGGTGCGTTTTATTCTTTTATTTTTACTCGCGTTTCGCGTATTTTCCCGACTTTCCGAATCGCTATTGCTATCGTCAATCGTTATTACGCCGTTTAATCGCGTCGCGCTTCGCGTATAATCACCGTCCAGTTTTATTCGATGATTTTTCAATGACTTATTGTTTTGTTCCAGGTTCCCGTTCAACGTGATCGCGCATTCCGGTTTACCCGTTCTTCGTTTATTGCTTGCTGTTTTAGCTTTAAGATTTTTATCATATTGTCTGATTACTTTTTTAATTTTTTTTCTCACTTGCAGGTATCTTTCGCGCTCCATGGCTTCTTCTACCCGTCTTCGTGTTGGTGTGGATCTTTTCCGTTTTCTCGGGCTCTTATTTGGTTTGCTGTCGTCCGTCATCATCATGCAGATGTGTCTACGGTAAGTATCCTCGTCTTCTGAGCAATTATCTTCCTCGTCAATTTCGGAAATGCTCTCTTGTTCCTCGGAATTTGTTTCAGGTATCATGGCGTCTACCACGATGTCCCCGTCTTCATCTTCAGTGTCGTCCATCCTGGCCTCTGCGTTTTCCTCGTCATCGTCGGCCTCCTGTGGATCTTCGACTATGGCGTCTTCATAAACGGCTGAGCCTCGGCTGCTCGCACGTTCTTGGTCCTCCGCCATGTTTTCTTCGCTGTCCGTTCGGTCCTCGTTCAAGAGTCTGGCCTCCCGGTTCGGTTTTAATTGTCTCGAATTGTACACTCCCAATGGCTGCCCTTCCAGGTCACCAATCAGGTAAGCGTTTTGTCTTATCTCTCGTATCACCTGATACGGTCCGTCATACACGAGATGTATCTTTTTTGTCAATCTTCTATTAGCATCCGATCTTCTGTGTAATTTTAACCAGACGCGATCACCCGCCACGTACGTCTCGGCAGTGCCGTGTTTTTCCGCTTGTCGCAGTCTTTTCCCGGCTGAATATTGGAGCTGGTCCCTCGCCTGCGCTATCTTGGTCTCCCAAGTCACCTCCTCGTGGGTAATTGGTAACAAGGTCTCGCATAATTCCAAATGACTGGCTTCACCATTGTTTAACTCCTCGGGTGTGTATCCCGTAGACGCGTGAACAGTGTGATTTATTACTTTTTCGGCTCTTTCGATTATACGATGCCATGTGTATTGTCGCTCACTCGCGTATGTTCTAATTATTCGACCTATCTCCCGCATAACGCGTTCTACCGGATTCGATTGTGGGTTGTACGGCGATGTTTTCCGCGTTAGAAATCCGCATTTGTCCGCAAATTCCTGCCATCGTCGCGTAATAAATTGTCCCCCGTTATCCGTTAAAATTGTCTCTGGAATTCCTACGTCTCGGAAGAATTGATCGTGCATAATCTCCATAATGGTATCTAATTTTTGATCCTTCATCGGATCTAGTTTTACGTATTTGGAAAATTGATCCATAACGACTAGTATGTATTTAAGTCCCGTCGCTGTTTTTGGCAACGGTCCGAATATGTCTACCGACACTATTCTACCAGGTAAGTCCGGCAATTCGTAGTACTGTGGTCCGACCGTC
>VBVR01006422.1:0-10303 GCA_011638315.1 Tetramorium parvispinum | reverse complement strand
GACAGATATATTTATTAATTTTTAATTATATATATAAATATTTGAATATTTTTTTATTTTAATTAAAATTTAACTTTAATATATTCTTGACACTTATAATTTCAAAAAATTGGATTTATATTATTCGAATTAAGCAAAGTGTATTTTTACTTCGGGCTGTTCATTGTGATTTGCAATATAAATGAAGAAAATTTGTAGATGATAATTATTTCGCTGCGAATAGTTTTACAATTATTGACCGATGTCTAAAGTTCATACAAATATACAGGTTATCTACAAATGTGCAAGTTCAGTGACGTCTTATCGTGGGAGAATCATCATATTTCTTAGAAGATACAGAAACTGCAAGCGTTGCGCTTATGTCAGAATTGCAGTTTTGAATGAACAGGAATGCAGTTTTCGATATATGCAGAATGCGATATTGCAGTTTTCTCAGAATACTGTTCAGCATAAATTATTCATTTAGGAATAAGTTAACAGAATTATTTTTTATGCTAAATGCGTTTCGCTGCTCGTGTAACACGCGTGTGTCATTGATACGCCAAGATGTAAAGAAAATAAAATGCTAGTTACTTCGACGTTTAGATATTGAGTTTTTTAATAATTTAGCAATTTATCGCTTTTTCATTCACACAATTAGTACATTAAGTTCCAAAATACAAATCGTTTCGTTTGAGTTGCTTATCGGGCATTAAAAATGCACAAAGTTTTTCGAAAATTTTGTCTATGCGACGAAATGCTGCGATCTAGTTTCTGAGAATGTCCCATGTTAACGATGTCACGTGCTTTCTCTACACCTTCTCTACGCATACAGCTTCGTAAACAAGAGGCGCACAATGGTGGCAGGAGTAGGGCAAACCAACCCCGTCGCCAAGTTGTCGCTTCTTGTCTTATCTTCACATACGCTGAAGCATTCCACACTCGTCTTGCGTTTCATAGATATGCTATCCGTAATCCCATTGAAGTGCATTTCTCACGATGAATATTACGAAACAGTGATAAATGATCGTCCGTATGTCTTATGTAAAAAGAGAGACAAGTAGGAATTATTTTTTAGATCTTGAATATTTTCTTGCAAAAATTGCAAACATTTCTCACGTTTTTGAAAACTGTGCATATTTGGACGATATGGAAACAAAATAATACGAAAATCTGTGACAAAATGTGTTCGATGGTATTCAAAAATAAAACATTACGAGAATACACTGTCTTGAGAAACTGAAAAGAAAATGTATAAGTAAATTTTAAGTTATATACTACATACATAAATTTCAAGACAAAATATATTTGGTACATAAATATCTCCGTAATGTAATTTACCAAAAAAAAAATATTCCGTGTTAAAAATAAACATTACATAGTGATATTTCGAATCTACAAATTTTCCTTCACTCGCGTGCAAGAAACTATTGGATTACCCATGCGTTAAAGTCCTCATTACTTCGCGTTCAAATCGTGGTCACCTATCAGATAAGTCTTAGGAACAACTCAACTGTCTTTGACATCCCGAGATCTCCATTCATCAGCGAGATCAGCGAGAAGCCCATTTAAATCGCTCCGTGACTCTCTCACGCAAGATTTCTCGTCGGAGTCCCGCGGAGAAGCGATTGGCAAATATTCGCCGACGAACCGACTCGTCCAATCGTTACGCAGATTTCGGCACCGGCGGCGGCTTCACACGCGAGACACACGGCACGGCAGATCCCCCGCGTTGGCCGCTAAAACGTAAAGAGAAGAAAACTACCGAAACCGGCCGCTCATATTTCACCGCGAGCTCTCCTTTCGAGAGGCAATGGGAGGCACGATTCTATCTCTTTCTCTCGAAAGACCGGCAGCAACCCCGAGTCCCACATTCCGCACTTACCTACCTACCGACGCTGAGGTGCTGACCTCCCGCGAGAGGAGCGAAACAGAAACCGCGACGCTGCGTATTCCGCGGAAGATGAAGACGAAGAGAATGAAGCTGAAGACGATGAAAATGAAAATGATGATGATGATGATGATGATGAAGATGGTGAAGATAAAAATGAATATGAAGATGATGAAAATGATAATGAAGACGATGACGATGAGTGCACACACAGGAGATGCAGAGACCGGCAAAAGTCAGTCGAACGGACGGATGGACGGACGGACGGACGCCGCGTGTGAAACACACAACACAACACAACCGAAACTGTATGCACGGCCCCGGCGCGCGCCGGAAACGGTATTAACGAATGCCCCGGCGTACGCACTCGCTCGTAAGCACTCGCGCGAGACACAACGGGGTTATGAGCTGCACACAGGAGGCGACGACACGTCACGCACACACCAGCCCGTTCGCCACTCACAACCGCGGCCGCCGCGCGGCCGACGAATCGTCAAGCTGTATCCGGCATCGAGGCGGCATGAGACCCGACGCAGGCCGAGTTGTGGGTCAGGCCGTACAACACGCCGCCGTCACGCCGGCCTCAACGGATCCGATCAGTTGACGGCGGGCCCTCGAACGGGTTGGCCGGTTTCCGAAGGGATTGTTCGTGCCTGCGTACTAATGCAAGCGGTGCCTCTTTCTCTCTCTCTCTCTCTCTCTCTCTCTCTCTCTCTCTCTTTCTCACTCTCTTCCTCTTCTGCAGCTGCCGTCCTATTTTCGAGCCACGATCAGATTACCGGAGAGTAAGCGCACTCCATTGCTTCGAAAAAAAGGGATAAGAGAGAGAGAGAGAGAGAGAGAGAGAGAGAGGGAGAGGATACCTTCGAAGATAACTTTGAAAATCCTTACTTTTGAGTCGGTATCTCATTACCAGCCCTGAATTTAATCCCAGTCGAGTTAAATAAAAAAATATTCATTAGTGCTATATAGTCTTCGTTGAACGATCGTTGCAGGCTGTCATATTCTTTGGCGCTATTGAAATATTTATTATCTAATTGTAAGTTTTTGTCAAGTTTTACTGTTAAAATGTTAAAAAGTGGGAGATATCTCGATTCTGCATTTCCCACTATCTCTGTTTAAATGTCCGAAAAGCGTAGTTGGTTTAATATCAGGCACGTGGTGTATCAAAATGTAGCAGATTTCTGTACCCTTGAATTACACGAGGAATTGTGTTGACACATGATGCTATTTATAGATACACGCCTTTCGCGAGTAAATGCGGACTCGTGTAATCGATAGATAGAAACGATATTTTCAATCTTCCGCAGTGAATGAATATATAAGTGCCAAATCTAATCGGTAATTTGTAATTTGTCACACGTTACACGTTTGTTACGTCGCTGACATCATATTTTTGAAAATATACACTATGTAAGAAACCGGTTGAAGTCTGTGCATAATCGATTCATTCAGTCTATTTTCACATTTGCCTAAACTAATAATGATTACTATTGTACATACATTATGTATGTATGTATGTATGTATACATAATTATGAAGAAAATATATTTGCGCAATAAAAAATATATTAAATAGCAAAATTATTCATATAACATTTGTAAAAGCAACAAAAAAGACGCTATCCTTTCGATCCTATTTATTAGGATTTATATATAAATGTCAACTTTAAAAGAAATTAATAAATTCTCTTTTGCTCTATGTTAGAACGAAATATTTCTTAAAGATTATTAATAAGTACATAATAAGTTTCAGACACATAAAATTTACTCTTTAAATATAATCTAGCTAAATCTATCTTTTCTACTTATTTGATATTTGATATTTTCCTTGCATTGTATTCTAAATAAGTAAAAAGTTGACTGAAAAGAAAGAGAAAGAGAAAACAAACTCGTAATACTTACTGAAGAGCAAACAGAGTCGATATTCGCCCGTATGTACTTACATATTTATGGCCGCAGTAAGTGATCCCTAAAGCGGATGGCGCGTCGTTTAAATAGGCTTTACAAGCGGCGGAGAACGTGTAATTTTTCGTCATCTCGCGGAACCCTAGTTTGGGCGGCGCTGGCTGGGAGAGAAAGGGAGGGCGCGCTGCACTGCGCTCCGTACCGAAGACCCAGGGTCTCTCGTGAATCTCGTGTTTCGTAGGGACGAGACGCGCGCCGGAGCCGATGTATACGGTGGCTCGTTCGAGTTACTGAATGGCCGCGCACGCGATACGCTACAGAGTTTATATGAACGGAGAGCGAAGATTATGATTTCCCAGTGATACGTTCGTGGAAACGCATGACGGTTTCAGCGTGTACTACCTGCGTGTACGGTAGAGGAATGTGATTCACGACGCTCACTCAGCTATCCTCCCGAGTAACACGTCACTCGGGGGAGGGAAGTGAAGCTTAGAGTAATTCTATGTCGAGAACAATTCTTGGACGATATCCAAGCATATTGGATGCTGTCGAATTCTTTTCTCAGAAACTGCAAATTTGCAATCTTGAGCGTAGAAACGCGGAGCATTCCGGATAACGAACCATTTGTCAAATGTCTTGATTATTTTTTATGTTATTTTTCTGTCAGAGACTGCTTGTTTGAAAATTATAATAATCCAAGTGTATAACGTGTTTTGAATGAGATAAGATCAACACTGAGAAATACGTGCAATATCTCACGATATATAAAAAAAATTAATTAAACACTCGAATGTTAATTACAGACCTAATTAAATAATTGCTATTTATTGCAATGTGAATTATTATTTATTATCAACTAATATGTAGCGATATATTAAGAAATATAATAATAAAAGTGGAATTGTTTAAATTCTAATTATTAATAAAGAAAAGATTAATGCATTTTTAAACACAAATACAAAATGCCAGTTTTATTCATGTCAAAGTAATTAAGTTTCCAATGTTCATTCTGTTTGGATAACAAAAAAATGAATGTTAATCAGTAATATTTTAAAAACGTTAAAATATCAATAAGAATCACGTTTATAATCTGATTTTTTCTTGTTACTCATGCAAAAAAAACGTTTAGAAAATAGAATGCTATCCCATTGTTAATACCGATTATCGATGAATGCAAAAAAAAAAAACAGTTATTATCACGAGGATTTATATACGTTTACTCAATGCAAGATCATGAATATCTCATTGTTCCGCGAATGATGGTAAAGTCCTGCCGAGTATATGCAAATGTCAGTATTTACTCGGAAAATACACAGGCACTCAGAAGTGCTTAACATGGATTTGCTAGCGATTATATCTAATGTACTATCCAATGTATTATCGTTTCCCGAAACACAGCTTATGTAATGAATAATTTGTAGTTTACGAGATGGACTCTGTATTAGTTGAAATTACACTACGCCACTACTGGTCGTCCAAATGAAATTCAGTTTTCCTTTTGGGATGGGGATAATAGCGAGTATTCCATTTCGATATTCGACTTTTAAACTTGCTAAGTGGAAGCCTCGTTTATTGTAATTTTTCTATTCTATTGCGACTCTAATGGCGCGTTAAACGATTAGAACTCCTTGCTTGAACCTTGGTATCGTCATGTTAGCGAAGTCGCATGCATATTCCCGGGGAAATTAGCGGCGCGACATTACACATTCGTCATTCGCGCTTGACACTATCACCCACGGAGGAAAGCGAAGGAAGTGCGGCAATTCCGACGAAGGCGTGCGCGCGGAACGACCAGGATCCCTCGTCCGTTATTTCAACATGTCCTCGTAAAAATCGCGAGTCTGTCGCGTCGGAGTTCTGCCGCACTTTCAGGAGAGAATCCTGTCGGGGGGGAGGGCCGTCGTGAGGAATTCTCGCACGCGGAGGCTACGCTGGAACATCTCTTTCGAAAGGTCTTCCGGAATATATCTCTCTCGCCGGAACGCGTATATACATACAGCATGTATATCGACGATGCACGGTGTTGCATCGGATGCGATTTAAAGGCGATAATCATACACACATACACATGCACACCATCCCGCGCGCGCGCGTGCACGCGCACGCACACAGAGTGAAACCGCGGGGAGTTCAACAGCCGCGTTAGCATGCGGAGCGGAGGATGCGCGGTGGTTGTGCGCTTTGGAGACGAAGAGAGTCGGGATGACGGTCGGGTTACAAGCTCCGCACTCCGTTTTGCCGAATAAAGATTATTTACAATAGCACTGTCCGTCCGTCGCGATTCACCGTGCCGCTGAACAATTTTAAACCGGCAGAAAACAGATATGATAGAAATCAAAATATGTAGCTCGATATTCGAAAGATAATTCGTAGACTGAGTCATATTACGATTACGGTTTTATCGACGCGACGATGACGATACGCGATCTTGGACGTGGAAATGATATAAGATTATTGTCTCTCTAATTACATTATATAATTACATTCCGTAGTCGCCAAGATCGCGCGATCCGACGATAAGCTCAATTGCGCGATTTCTTTGAATTCCGCCGCGAAATGTGATGTTATTCACTCGAAAATTGGGGATTCCCCATGGCATTTCTAATCGGCGCGGGCGGCGGCGCGACCAGGCAGACATCTCTGCTCGACGTTTTACCATTCCTAACCACTCGTCTTTATCAGTAGCACAAACACCGTGATAAACCTCTTAATCAAGTTATATTTACAGACACCCAATTCTATCTCGAACTAAAAAAGCAAAGATAATACGCCGCGCGTATTATCTTCGCACCTCCGCGATGGATATGTGCACGAAACTTCTCTATCAGTATAAAAATATTTCGTTTCTGTACCGTTTATAAGCATCAAGAGGATTCCCCGTTCGACGAATTTTCATCCACGCTCCGCATCCGGCGAAACGAACACAGGACGAGCGAGACGGTGTAAAAAGAAAGAAGAGCAAGGTAAACAAAAGAACGCACCAGTGCAGCTTCACCGCATCCGTGGATGCGCTCGACGCGGCGCCCAGACAACAACGCAGGACCACGTGCTTGCAAGCGTCGGACGCGTTCGCAGGGCGGCTGGCTGACATTCCTGGCGAACCCGTCGATCGTCATCACGGCCGTCATCACGGCCAGTCGTCGCTGAAGGCGGCGCCAGGTAGCCAAGGATCCTGCGCTTCTCTTCGCGACGAGGCCCCGGATGGCCTCACTTTCGTGGCTTCTCTCTCCTTCTTTCTCTCTCTTTCTCTCTCTCACGCGACGCGGCGACGAGCGTGTTGCGCGCTCCGAGACATGAATGGAATGCTTCCTCTGGCAGCCGATGCACGCGAGAGACGACTACGGGTCTGGAATGGAATGGGCCGAGAGGCTTCAACACGGGTCTGGCCCAGGAGTGGGGCCGGCTCTCGCCGGGCCCTTTACAGGGCTCGATTTACTACCAGGGCTGTAGCTATTCTTCTTCGAGTCGCATGCTCAATCCTGCATCTCTAGTGTCCATTCCTACCAGATTAACTTTAATCTCGATATTTAACTTACTTTTCATCTTTTTCTAATTCTTAGGATTAGAAAAAGTTGAAGAGTAAGTTAAATCGTCATTAATTTGTTTTGGAAAAAAGGAATAAATGTTAAAAATGATGGAAAAAAAACCCTTCCATTTGCTACCAAGTGAAATAATAAAGGAGATGTAGAGAGAATAAGATGTTTGATGTTAAAGTGCGAAAATAATGACGAAATCAATGAACTTTTTTAAATTTATTATTATAATTAATTTATGATGCAGTATTTGAATTCGATGCGCTCGCAATACCTTTTTTTTTTACCGCGGTAAACAAATTGTTTTATTAACAAATGAATCGATAAAGGAATCCAAGTAATTATTAAAAATTGCTAATTATGAAATTTCAATCGAGTGTATAATTATTACATTTTTTTTTAATGACTTTTTTTCAAATGAAGCATTATATTTTTGCAATTTTTTTCAGAATGTCAAATGTCATTATCGCTGTAAAGCGCCAAGCATGTCGGCAGAATAGAGAGAAGCCCTTAGCTAATTTCTGAAATTTATGGCTGAACGTTCCTTCAGCTTGGAATTCCGGAATTCGATCGCTTCTTTTATACTAAAGTCTGCATTTTACGACATGCGGCTGTGAAGGAGTCGCTAGCGGAGCGTGCAAGATATAGGTACAATATTTAATTGGACTTGAATTTCTGTTAGCTTCACTTGTGTTCGAATTTCCGGCGTAGAAAAGTATGTCGTTGCACTGTCTACACGTGATTGGAATTCGTGCTGGTAAGGCACGGCGTTTGGCGTCTCGAAGGTATAGTATTAAAGAATATACTACATGCGTCACATTATTGATTGACCTAAATATACATTTGATTTCTTGATAGTCTCAGGCAAATGTCCCTCTTCTTTCATATTCTATATCGACGATCGTAATCGAAGATACTAACAATACATAATCGAAGATATTACTTTACTTTTTAGTGTAAAATATTCTTTTAAAGTTATCAAAAAAAAGCAGAAGTTACGACTTTGTAAAATACTAGAAATTAGTATTCTAGGAATTAGTCTAGAAACGCATGATTCATATATCGATGTAAGAATAATTCGAGTTCTTTAACCTAAAGTCACAAGTATGCACTATAAATGGTCAAGAAAATTATGCTGCTTTGTAATTACGCTCCGCGAATGACTAACGTCCGCTGACGGTTAAGAGACTTTTCATCCGCGTCATTCGGTTATTCGAGCGGCTTGCGCGGAATTATCCCGCGTGACGAACCAGTGATGCAGTCTAACGCCGCCTGTTTCTATAAGTGCAGTAACTCAGTGACGCATACTGTAGCCAGATGACTGTATGAATCAATGATCATTATTGCCATCCAACGAGCTACTGTGTGTTTTATGCTGTATCACTTGACTAGAAATCCGAAAAAGCAATTGATAATCGATTGATCCAAATAAAAGTGCATAGAAGATATTCCTTCGTTATATACTTTTATAAATTATTATTGTTCCTTTTCTTATTATTAGCCGATAAGATATTGTATCTACAAATAATTAATTTTATCATACCTATTTTTAGCGTAGTTCTTTCAATTTTATTATTATTGCGTCAAGAAGTACAATGGAAGCTTTGCTATTCATTACTGGGGGTATCGCATCTTCTAGGATAATTAAGGCAGGAAGAATTAGATGGCAAGTCCTTTAATCTTCGTAGCAATGAATGGTGCTACACGAGACACATTCCACGTAGAAAATATCTGGCGCCTCTAGAAATAGAGAAGGATTGAATTCCTTTACGTATAATGAGGACTCGATGCACCGACAAAGTAATTATTTTTTTTTGTTACAACGGATTCTCATTAAATTATTTAAGCTATTCAGAAGGAGGACGCATATTTTATCTGATTGTTAGAGTGTTTAGATTCTGGAAATGGAACAGTAGAAATGTGAATTTAAATGTACTTCGTTTCTTAATAGAATTAATTTTCCATTTAATCTTTAGATCTATCATTTTCATTTAATTGAAAATCGAAAGAATAATTATTATTCTTACACACTAGCAGAGAACTATTTGTATAATTGATTCTTGATCCATGACAAAGATCACGTGTCAAGTATTTTATTTATCATAGTGAAATAGCTGACGGAATAATTTCCGCAATAGACTAAACGGAAAAGTAACATCAGGATGCTTTCAAAGAAAAATAAGAAGATGATAATGCTAGGGTTGTCTTGACGTTACACTAAGAAACACCTGGAGACCGTCTACACCTGGTTCCTCATAGAGCTTCTTTCATCGCATTTTAGCGTGGTACTTGGAGAGGGACGGAGAAAGCACAATGAACCGACTGTATGTAGCCCTGGGAACATATCGATGCACTTCAGCTTTTTCTTATCGATGCGTTGAAATATCGCGCTAACACTTCTGTTTCACGTTGCGTTGCGGTTAAGCTAGCGGCTGAAGCAACTAAGATGCGATGCTGTCTGCTAAAATATCACGCTAAAAAAAATATAAAACTCAGTCAGTGCTGTCTACGTCCCGGTTTGGAGAGTAGAGAACCCATCGTACAGAATATCAACGGACATACCGAGTTAAGGAGTGATAAATAAATGTAATCGTATACTCTAGCACAGCAAAAAGCAGAAAATTCATCTCGCAATGAGAAACCGTCTGGATTACGCGCTCACTTTTGGCGTGACCTTGCACCTATCTCGCCAACGTACACCAATTTGACACGGGGCCGAGTGTGCTCGTTGGCACTGTCGGTGTTTTCCTATGCAACGTACGCGAATAGGACGCGGTTAGTGGTTCCTTTATTTTCGTTCCAGCGCGGACCGAACAATGGGGGATCTAAATTGGGCAAAAACCAGTCCGACGTCTAGTTTGGTGAGGTCGGAGGCATTCTGGTGCACACAGTGGGACCAGGAGCAGCGCCAGGGGGTTAGTAAGAAGGGCAAGAGGCAGGAAGGGAGACAGAAAGAGAGAGAGAGAGAGAGAGAGAGAGAGAGAGAGAGAGAG
>VBVR01006421.1:0-10309 GCA_011638315.1 Tetramorium parvispinum | reverse complement strand
ATATATATATGTATAACTAAAAATATTTATATCATTGAAATAATTTGAACTCTTTTCTGATTGAAATCCATCCGAAAATTAATAAATGTTATTTTAAATATTTATATCATTGAAATAATTTGAACTCTTTTCTGATTGAAATCCATCCGAAAATTAATAAATGTTATTTTAAACCCTTTCACTGTTTTCAGATTTTTATGCGTTTTTAATTTAAAAATAAAAATTACTCCGTTTGTACAATATCAAATTCTCATTTTTAGAATATTTTATACAATGTCAGTATATAAGGCGTAAAAGTTCCTTCCATACTTACCATATTGTTCTGTAAAATCGCAATTAATGTCAGTCATCGAATATAATATCTTCCCGCTGAATATCAGCTTTCGTCAGCAACTTTAATGACAAATCGCTCAGGCAATGGATTGTCTTCGAGACAGTATTGAGCGTAATGCATTTCTCATTTCTCCAATTGAATTGAATTTCAGCAAGTATAACACTTCCATCGTAACGTAATCACATTTAGTTGTCTCGGCGAAGCATGATGCAAATAATTACGTTACATAATCGGTACATTGTGTATACAATCCGAATTAGCATACACGGAATCAATATTGCATTTTAGTAAATGTAATACAAAATCTGTGCGGATTATAACAATTGTTATACTATCATGATGCCTGAAACAATCCAATCCTCAAGATTTATATAACAGCAGCAAACATCAAAATTTATCCTAATTTATCTTTTTTAATGAAAAAAAAAACACTAATAGAACTCACTTTAATATTGCGATAATTGAGTTTGTCAGTAGGCATATGAAATATTTATAATATTACATCACCCGTTTTAAATATTATGTAGTTTTTTCATTAATAAGTTCGCAAATATGTTCCGACAGTAATTTGCAAAATTATAAGTTTCAGTTGTCGAATAGCATCATTTGAACAGCAATGCGTATGTTAAGTTGCTTTCGTGTCCACAACAATGTTACTAACTTGCCGCCTTTATGTGCAGTTGTGCAAAGTTTTGCCCGAGACGCTTCACAATTTTCGAGAAATTAGTTTCTCAATTGCATTTATTATACGTGTCGCGCAGAAAAGTTTCTCGGGATAAAAAAAGGCATCGCGAGCGATTTCCTCTGGGAAGAATTTGTTGTTTTCAGCATTTACCATAAAATTGGCTTATTATGCGAATGTTGCACGCGAGAGTAAAGAGAAAAGCTTGAACGTAAAATGCTAGAAGATATGTATACGAGAAAACGCTCTGATTATAAAACTTTAAGAAACAACTTTAGAATAGAATTGAATTAAAACAGAATTATTTAATAAAAATAATAATATTTTTAAAAAATAGATATAATTGAATAATTGAATGGTATAAAAAATTAATGAAATAAAATTTAAAAAACAAAGTATATTAGATAAATCTATCTGTTAAATATCTAATCAAATAAGTAAAAGAATGACTATTTTTTAAATACCTACGTCATAAATAAAACATACAAAATACATTTTTTGACGCGTTGACGTGTGTTGTAACGTAAAATATTAGAATTTTAAAGTACTTTTACGAAGAGAATTGGTTTTACGATAGTATAAGAATTTAAAGATTGCAGATTTGTAAGAGATACTGCATGAAAGTAGATAAGACGGTAAAATTTATGAAGATAGATTAGAAGAAAAATTTAAAGAATTGCGATTGTCGAATTATAATGAATGGATTAAAATCAGCTAAAATACAGTAATAACAATGTCATCATTCGCTTGCTTTCTACTTAATATGGGGCTATGTTTATCGCGCTCTGAATCCAAATTTATCCTTTCGGACGTCATTATTAGAATACTGCAGTCACAAAATACTCCAATTTACGGTACATTTTTTCACGTCGCACTTTTTAACAAGCGCGACGGCAACAGGAGAATGGACTGAGATCTGGGTGGCGGCCAATAAGCGAGAATAAATTCAGCGACAGTCGACCATGAATGCGATGAAAAAATAAATCGTGAGTGCGATTCGCGACGTTCGCTAATTTTACATGCTGGCGCCAGAATGTCCGTCAATTTCCGTAGCCTCGAACTCGGTAAAAAAATAACCGCGACGCAGAGAGGGAATTTTTTTTTGTTGAAACTGCACAAAATTGTATTGTTTTGATATTTTTTAAAAAAGTTAAGATTGATGCCACGTAACATTCACTATTTTCATAAGTTTGAAAGATGTGAAGAGTAATTTTTACATCAAATAATACATGATGTTCCATTTTTGTATATCAAATTTTTTATTAGCGTTAGCATTTAAATTAAAATTTTGAGAGGTATTATCATTTCTCTTTACTGCAATTTTATTTGTAATTTTTATTTCATTTGATATTAAAAATATTATTATATTATTACTGAAATTTTTTAATTGGAATCTTAGCTCACTTTGTCAATATATATGAGTTAAGTCTCTCTCTCAGATGATATAACATTTTACTATTGCAAGGATATTAATTATTTTTTTTCATCATCGAGCAAAGTATTGGGCGATCTAACTGGTGTGAAAATATAAAAATCGCGATACGTAGCAATCGTAAATAACCCCGCGGACGTTTACACGCTTGTAAGATGGTCGAATGGAATTTATGTACTTCTAACTTTTTCATTTTTTATAATTCTTTTTGTTTTGTTACTTCCAAGTTGGAAGTAACAAAATAACTACCGTACGATGACCATTACTTGTCGTTGCCATTGTAATAAATTTCGTCGATTCCTTCGAGGCATTCATTGTATATTCAACGAACGTGCCTAGATGTCATCTTGGAGAGACGATAGCACTTACAGAAAGACGATAGTAACTGCCATTGACTTCATATCTCCGATAGTGCTTTAGAATGCATTTGTATGCACCTAGTGTACCATGCGAAATGGAAATGGAAAAGGAAGACTGTATATCTATAATGATTTTTCTATAAACAAACTCACCGTGTATCGACTATTAAAGTAGCTACTAGTCTTTGGAAACTGCATCTAGAATTTTAATAGAAGAAAAATCAATAAAAATTATTAAATTACTTAATTGTTAATTACGTAGAATTGAAAAGAATAGTGAATTTATAATATTATCCAAAATATACATAAAAAACAATTTAAATCTATTGACATTAATTATCTATTAATTATCTTTTATAATAAATATACTATGTATGTAATAGTTGAGGACGGAAAAGTCTAATTGTAGGCATTATGCATAATAAATCTGCCGCCGAGTTAATAGTTTAAACTATTAGCACTTTAAACTGTATTTGCATGCAACTGACGTGACGCGAGTAATCGAGAAGTAAAACATACACAAGCTGTGTATGTACCCATAACAATTACTATAAAGAGACTCATTGTGTATTGAGTGTTATAATAAAACGGCAACGAGAGAGCATTTGCTTGGAAAGAATTTTATTCTCTCTCTACAGAACATTTAGAATTTTATTCTATACAATTCTGAGTAATATTTTTATATATTTTTTTAGCAACTTTTTGTAGAAGTTACTAATAATACACTTTAATTTTTTAAACATTGACAATTACAATATAAATTTTTTTATATACAATTTTTTTATGACATAATTAGAAACAATAGTTAAGCTCATCAATTTAGTATTTTCATTTTAGATCGTATTTTCAAATGAAATTCTCTCCCGTAGGTTCTCCTTACTTAGTATAGCAATTTTTATTCGCGACTACCACATACTCGAATTAAGCTAAATCAATGTGAAATACATTGCTAAGAGTTCCGTTTTCTTGTTGACCTTTGGGAGACCGCGAGAATTCTCCGAAGCAATTTTATCCGCGAGATCTCGATTAACCCTCGCACCATCCAATAATCGGGTGAACATCCGATTGGATTTACTTGAATGCCTCGTTTCAGTGGCAACAAAGAAATGTTAGACAGGAGACACGTATAAGTAAAGTGCTTATATAAAGTTATATAATGTAAAATAATTCTCTTAAAAGATACAAAAAAATGTTATTTTACTGATGATACATTAAATAATCTTCACTTGTAGAGTATAATTTTCTTTTGAAATTATTACAAATAATAATGCAGTTGTAATTGCAAATGTCAAAGAACGTCCTATTCTTCGCACATAATATCTTATTAAAACTCCTTTAAAATTGCAAATTCTTTAGAAAACTTTCAAATGAGTTTTTCCCAGGTTGTTTTAATGATTTTGCTGTAATACCGTATATAAGTCGACGAAGCGTCATGATAAAGTCTCCTTATCGTGAAAACGGGAGTCGGACAAAAGGTGGATCATCTGCTACATCGAAAAATAATTAATCTTCTGCATTGATGTTCATACAGAACAAAAAAAAAGAAAGAAAAACAGGAAAGAAAGAAAATCCCGCGTTTTCGATCACACAGACCACACACTGTGAACAGACATTGTTATGCCGCGATTCATTCTTTCGGTTGTCCGTAACTTCCGTTTCGACTGATCGCGTTTTTATTACCACAAAAGGTTGCTCTCGCTACGCGTTTGTATTCCATTAACCGCAGAAGTACATGAATCTTTCATGAAAACCAATTACTTAGAATGTATTGTCTCTTACGTCTTGATGGCGATTAAATAATCAATACAGATTTAAAATTCGCGCAGGACAATTGCTAAAAGAAAAGTATCATATTGATTCTTCATATCTTTGTAGAATAATAATTTTTCAATGTCAACTTGGTTTTATGGACATTTAACACTTGACCGCGATAAAATTGGCATCCTGAAATGCAAATTTTTACAAAATTGAAATGGCATTTGATTGTCCACAATTTGTTCAATTTTGTTTATAAATAATCGTTATCTCATCTCTCAAAAAGAATTAAAACTAAACAAAGAGTTGCATCATTAATAGTTTGTTCAACTTTTATTCATTTTTTTGCAAGGTGGACACAAAATAATTATTTATGAACACATGTGGATAAATAATGGACAATTGGAATCCATATGTATAATTAAAAAAACATAATTAGGTGTACTGACTTAATTTTACTTACAAGGAACCCCACGGAAGTGTCCTCCTCCGATTTTGATGAGCTTTGAACATGTTGTAGTCTAGATAAAATAAGAGACACATGTTTTTTTTTATACATGCCCATACGCCCGTTTAGCGGGCGAATGGGCATGTATAAAAACAACCCCTCGAAAATAACGGGGGTAAATTAAAAAATGACATTTTTGAAAAATATGAACAAATAATATACAGTTGTAAGGAGTATAAAATACGGTAAAACTTTTATATAAGCATTTTTTCATATTTTCAAAGATATTCGTATAAAACGAAAAAATATTTTAATTAACGTTATTTTCGAGGGGTTGTTTCATCCCCTAAATGGGCGTATAGGGGCACGTATAAAAAAAACATGTGTTTCTTATTTTTATCTGTGTTTATTATTTTAGACTAGACTACAACATATTTAAAGCTCATCAAAATCGAAGGGGGATACTTCCGTGGGGTTATATGTTATACTATTTTTATTATTATGTGCTTATGGTAATAAAAGTTCTACTGTAATGTGTATGATAAATCGTATAAAACTTGTTGGGCAGATAACGTGTCAACACATGAATATTAAACGATATACAAATAAACATACATGTATATTTTATTAAGATTTAGACATATGTATGTTGCTGCTTGTTATTAAAATCGGAAAATATTTATATAATTATACTCAATATGAATTTTTTAAAAGATATTAATTTTAGCTTATATCCTTGCGGAAAAGAATATTTATAAATAATGGATCTGTTTGTAACACGAGCCGTATTTTGCAACTTTCATGAAGATTAACCATCCAAAGTTTCTCTATTCGGTGTGACATGAAATTCTGCGGTTTGTATGGTTCTGCTAACTGTAAGAAAGCAAGTAGTGCATCTTTGTGTAATTATCGCACGTTATTTTTACGTCGCAACGTTGGGGACACTTCGTTTTGCATATTTCACTGAGATTTATTCCGTCGCTGCAGAAAACTTGACGGCGTTGTTGTACCGGAGTTTTGTATTATTCTTGTAGTATTCTTGCGCGATGTTCTTTTCATGGTACCATCATCCATGCAAACTGTAGTCGCTCTAATAGTAGTAGTGAATCTTGGAAACTCGGACCAGACTGTCATACGATGGAAATATTACTTTTATCTAACGCATTTTTGAAAATTCTCCACATAGTCTTTCAATTTTCTCGACATATTAGAATTCTTACATGTAAAGTGCAAGAAAAATCAAAAAATGATACGAGAGAAAAATATCTTTCTAGCAAATATAATAACATAATAGTTCTCGTGCGAGTTGAAACATTTTTTATGTAAATTTCATTCTTTTATTTCACGCAAATTAGAAAGAAATGAAACTTGGCGTCAAAAGTTTTGAATATGAAATATGAAAAATAGCTTCTGTTCTCTCGGGAAAGAGAAAGGGAGAGATTGCTGTATTTGTATGTAGTGTTTAAAAATACATGTTTTGCGTCATGCAGAGCAACGACTCGCGAGTGAAAACTGCGTGAAAACAAATTCGTGTCGCTCTTTCAACATTTTTTTTTCCTGAACTAAATTAAAAAGATTTAGTTTTTCCGGATCATGAATCTTTTTCTGGGGGAATCCATTTGGGATTAGCAATAAAAGCAGAAGCTTTGCGGTAGTCCTGGCTCCAGGCTGTCTGACCTGGATGAAGGAAGCCTTCAACTACAATGTAAAACACGAAAGCGACGATTCTCAGATTATCGATCATTGAACGTATTGGATCCACAGGGATAAATTCCATAATAATGAATCAATAATTTTTTAAGTAAATAAAAATTAAGTAAAACAAAAAAGGAAAAGATGATTGTATATTACGTAATAGCATACATGAAATCAATTCGATCGTACAAAGCAAGTGGCATATTTATCGAGCTGATAGTATTCTTTCGTAATACAAGAAACGCGCCAAGGGAAATTTCATGGCAGGAAAATTGCAAGGGGCAAATCTTCACTTGGGAAAGAAAGCATTATCAGTTCTCTGCAAGTCTAGCAAAAGAAATCTTAGAATTTCTTCTTAGAGAGAAAATTGTTTCTTTATTACACGAAATCGAACAATTTTAATATTATAAATTACTGGAATATTATAATTTATTTTATGTTATGATTTTTAAATATTTTTAAATTGTTGTTAGAAATTTCTCACAAATTAATTCAAGATTTTAATAAGACTTGTATAAAATATATATTGAATAACTGCTTTATTAGATTTAAACTTTGTTTTCTATTGAGGAAATCAACATTGAAGAATAGTACAAATAAGAAATCTGAGAAACCTAAGAAATACATACATGTAAGCAATTGTTCTGTTTTGGAATTTTGATCTTTTACAGAGATTACAAATTCAGTAGCTATTGTATATGTACATATAAGAAATGTATATACATATATAAGTACTTTTTTCGAATATTCGATACATTCTTGAAGAAAGCAATAATAAACATACATATATGTTTCTGTACGTGCATAACCGAAGTTTATTTGTTACACGCTGCTATCTATTTCCTACAATATCGATTTAGAGCTCTTGAAAGGATTAATGTTTCTCGAATTTCATCTATTTATCTTTAATTCTTCATAATTTTCTTCTTTTAAGATTTAGTTGTATTCTATTCAGCAGACTATCCGATTAATGTTTGGATTCGTTATTTGCTATTAGATTTATTTCGATGTCGAGAACACTGTGAGATATTCTTCTCTCCGCAAGAGATCACGAGGAATCTTTTCTATCTACGCGTACTTCAAAATAGCCGGAAGCTTGACATGCGATCGCATGAAGGACTACCTGTACGAGGGAATTTTTGAAAAAAGCATTTTACTTTGAAAAGACAATATCGGATCAGCGGTCACTTAACACATTTACTTCGTCAACTATCTACTATGGGCATGATTACATAGGATCGTATACAATATTATATCAATTTTATTTTTGATAATAGATAATTGATGTTT
This sequence comes from Tetramorium parvispinum, assembly GCA_011638315.1. Taxonomy (NCBI): domain Eukaryota; kingdom Metazoa; phylum Arthropoda; class Insecta; order Hymenoptera; family Formicidae; genus Tetramorium; species Tetramorium parvispinum. Next base: position 2,314 of record VBVR01006421.1, on the reverse strand, counting down.
TTGGTATTTAACAATCGTTCTTAAATATCTGCAATGTGAAACAATGCAAAAATGTCAGATTGCAACTTTTAATTTATTAAATGAGTACTGAATAAATATGTATACATGATAAATATGAAAGTAAGAAATGAATATAAATAGATAAATAAGAAGAAAATTTCATATTAAAAAACTTTCTTTTATTTATATAAAACAATTTTGCTCGTATTGTTGACCATTTATCTGATATATTTATGTTAATCTTCTCATATTATTTTGCATATAATGAATAACTTTTAATTTTTGTTATTTTTTTTAGGCGTTTTTCTTTCGACGTTTAGGATCGCATCTTCAAAATTATCCAAATCTCTCTTAATTTTATTTTTATTAAATTTTTGGATTTTTTCTAATTTTTTATTGAATCTATAAAAATCTATTGTCTATTGAAATTAATTATCGATTACTAAAAACTTATTTGCACCACATTAAAGGATATTTCGTATTATCTTTACATGCAGATGTATGCGCCTGTACGAAAATTTCTCGCGATAAGCATAACCATCCTTCAATGTGTTATTCCCTTGTGTGCCATCAAGATGATAGCACGCATACCGATAGATCCGACACTCGAACGAACGACCATGTGATTGATGGATGATCCGCTCCTGACAACTCGCCGACTATTATGTTACGATAAGAAGTCCAAAAATTTTGTTTTTTTATGTCGCGTTTTACAAAAGAGTTTGCATAAGAGATACGTGAGAAGTTTTACCTTTTTCCTCCGCGACTTGTTAGCTATTATTGTGATATATTGTACATGTACAAATAAAGATTGGAGGACTCTATGATTTATTCTCTTACACTATTTAGTGACTCTAAACTTTTTCTGCAAGAATTTTTCATAATTTGTTTAAGAAATGTTCTATTTAGTGAGCACTCTCATTTTTTTATCTACATTTGTAACATTTGTATATGTATCTACATTTGTAACATTTGTATATGTATCTACATTTTTTACATTTTTAATTAAATTAAAAATAATTACAAATATTTCTTAATGTGTCAGATTATGAAATAATCAGAATGTGTAATTTTTGTACAAATTTTAATAATATGTTGTCATATGTTTTCTAGTATTGTTGAACTTTGCGATAAACTTTATATTTTATTTCACTCTATAAAAAAAGGTCCAATGAATTTATATTCAGTTAACAAGTGGACCAGAAAATAAAATTATGAACATTCCATCGAAACATTAAGTTTTGAATATGCCTTGACGTTTAGAGAGAGAGAGAGAGAGAACAATAATGTATTTTTTTCAGAGATATTCGATATAGTAATTTTGAGTAACACATTGTATAAATATATCTTTTTTTTTAAGTCAGAAAGAATCCAAGTCCACGTTATTCATTTTTCTTCAGACATTATCATTTTTCATTTTGTGCTTGATTACAGTCACCAATTATTGCAGTTTAGTTAATTAATTATTAATTAGATCAATCGGCTTTCAATTTTTATGTCTGTCGTTCGTTAAATAGCTTCATTTAATAAGAGAAGGAGACTAATTAGAAAGCAGGCAGAAATATTACGGAGAATTAATTTCATGCGGAAATATGTGTACGGATCGATTGCGAGATCGTTTGGTGACGATTTATGTTCTCATTTTCCGTCTAATTCCTCGTTGTCAGTTCAACTGGCGCCGTCATCAATCGGAGGTCATTTGTCGATTTATCGCTCGACTTTTATCACTATAACGAGATTGTGCGTCGGAATAAGCGCTTTTGTCACACTGCCTGACATCGGAAAAAGGTCAGATACACAAGTAACATAAGGTCAAAACTGTGAAATGCGACAGCAAAATGAAATAAAAAATAACAAATAATACAAGTGTCTTCACTCGGTCAGAGATCTTTATGCCTAATGATATTTTTGTTTATTATATACATTTTTTTAATTTAGTAAACTGCCAAGTAATATAAATTCTTAAATACAGTCTTAAGCTAAAACTGAAATATACATATATAGTACACAGTATAATTATTCTATTAATTTATTAATGATCAATGTTCTCTTATTATTGCTTATATACATAATAACAGTCTATAATAACACAGTTTCGCATATCATTTACTGTGATAAAGAATAGTGGAAATACATGCATCTGATTACGAAGGCTCATAATTAGGGCTGCCAACTATCCGAGTATCCGTAGATTCGAGTATCCGAGATATCCGAAGATCCGAATCTCAAATCCGGATACCCGGATATCCAAGAGTACTCGAGTATCCGAATCCGATCTTATTATTTTTTTATATTATTAATTTATATTATATTA
>VBVR01006420.1:0-10310 GCA_011638315.1 Tetramorium parvispinum | reverse complement strand
ATAACTATTGCGAATTTTGTAAAATGGTACATGACTTTTCTTTTCGGTTTGACCCGATCTGCCACCAACTTTCGTGTGGGTACTTTTATTTCGGACACCCTGTATATATATATATATATATACATTCAAGAAATATCAAATTAAAAAGAAAAACAGTAGGCATAAAAAACAAAACATTTTTAATGTTTATTATTAATTTTATAAAATATTATTTAAAAAATTAATTATTTTTATTAATTGCATTCTCTGCAAATATACTTTTTTGGCTCTTTTTAACATCCATGCTTCGTACATCTACTTTTGACATGTCATTGGATCATGTCATTTTCAATGTCGTCAACTTCGCAGAGATAATAGTACTATCTTGATCTTTTTTTGCATTCTTCATAGTATTTTTCGAATTTTAAACTCAGGATTCATAAATTTGCGTTTTAAGCTTAATTGAGGTTTATAAAGAGATGCTTATATCAAAATGAGAACGTCTTCGATTATTGAGTGAGCAAGATAATGCCGCTCTATTATTATAATTTAATTATAAATGTAAAAAATAAAATATCAATCTTATTGGAATATTAAAAATGCATTCAAATTTCCATATTTGGGTCATTTCACAAACTGATTCATTGATGGAAATGAATTGGTCCAATGATGGCAACTTTATCATATATATTCCAACAAACTCAGATAAAATGATCATTCCAAATAAAATATAAAATAATCTATCAAATCTAATACTCTACTTGAATAAATACTCTTTAATACTTATTATAAGTTTTAAAAATATGTACAATTACTGAGTGATATATTAGATATTAAACACAATATCTTGATTAAAAGTTACAATAAACGGCCAAAAATTGTATTTAATTGTCTAATTAAGGAAATTGTTGCAGTCTCTTTATGTTTCTAAACACATCTGAAGGAATTAAAATTTAATGAATTTTATCCGGTTTTGTTTATTTGTGGGTACAAGTGGGTACAAGTGGGAGAAATCATAGACATATTAAGATAGACTGCTTGTAAGGTAATGTAAGCAATAGAGAAAAGGACGGACTGATTATTAATATGTCTATGGGAGAAATACATCGATGGTCCAGTAATGGAATTGGTCCATTAATGGCAATCTTCCCTTATATTTTCCTATTAAAACTGAAATACGAATTGACATTGAATAGAAAAATTTAATCTATATATAGCAGAGAGAAAGAGAAAGGGAGTTTGATCTCATTGTCAGTAGTAAGATGGTGACTTGTAAAAAGCTCTTTATTTACTTTTAAGATAAATGTTTAAATTAATGTAATGTTTAAAACATTTTGTCACTTAAAATCAGCTCTAAAAAGAATCAATTTCATGTATCTGCGAAAAATGATTGTAGAGTGATTTAAAAAAGCATTAAAAAATTTGAAGCTTCAGCTTTTAATACTTCAAGACACGTTCTTTTGAAAAGATTTTTCACTTGATTCAATTCTTGAAATAATTATTAAATTGAAATGCGTGCGAAATCTTTTTTGCGATTGATTTTTTGATCGTGATCGGTTCGTCAGGTAGTTTCTCATCATCGGCTGCTAAAGTGCGAGGTTCCGAGCAATATGGCGATGAGCCTGAAGGGTGGGGGGTGGAGAGTTTGGCGGGGAGAGGACTCGGAAGACCTCCAGTGGGTCGATAACAGGCCTCAGTCCTCATCTCGTTGTGCTACGTGCAACGAGTTCTCCGCAGTTCTTAACAGCTACGCGACATCGGTGGCCGTGTGAATCATTCAAAGTCAAACGCTCTTTTTGCCGCGGATTCGTTTCTCATCCTCGGGAACGACAAGCCAAGTCACGCCCTCGTCGTCGTCGTTGTTGTCATCATCGTCATTCTCGGCGTCGTTATCAGTTTCGTCGTCGTCGCCGAAGTGCGTCATCCAGCACACGCGCGCGCGCGCGCGGCAAGATTCGCCATTGCTTCCGCGAACGTTCGCCAGGCGCGCTGACACGCCAGGAGCAAATACTCCGTACCGGCGCGACTGCGGTGGTGAGCAGAAAGCTCGGCGAAGAGTGAGGGAGGTGCGCGTCGTGCGAGGACTTCGGTTGTAAAGTGTGGCCGTAAGGATGGCAGATATGGATTTGGCGGCTAAGAACGTTGACGAGGGCAACCAGGTGTGCAAGCGGTCCGGCGCCGGCGCCAGCAACCCTGCGTCGACGACCAACGGCAGTCCATGCTTCTGGAACATTCTGAACCCCCGTAGGTTTCTCTCTCTCTCTCTCTCTCTCTCTCTCTCTCTCTCTCTCTCTCTTTCTCTCGACACTTGACTCTCCCGCACGCTTTTCCTAGGATGATTGTTTTTTTTTCTTCTCTCGGTCACTTCTGTCTCCGTTCGATATGCGGAGCTCGCGCCTTCAAATGGAGTAAAATTTACATACGCCTCCTATTTTACTCTCAAATAACATCGAGGGATGAATAGCGAGGATCTAGCGCGGAGTGTGACTCCTGGCCGAAAGGCAGGTGAAATCAGGTGAAGGATTGCGGACGGATTTTAATTAGTCCTCGTCGGTGACCGCTTTCATGTCGGTGACCCGAGCTTCGTTCTGCGCAGATGCTAGCTGCCCGATATCGGAGAATCTCCGATCGAAACTGGGTTATCGATCGGCCGACTACCTGCAAATAACATTTATTCCAACATTACTACCGCTCGCGTTTATATTGAACTCACCTGCCCACATTTCGATTGAACCCTGTAATCTTCTTTCATTCTTTTCGTAGATGGAGCGTCTCTAGAAAATATCAATACTTTAAGAGACAATTATCGTTTTTAACAAAAATATGAATATATTCGATTTTGAATGATGAGAAGTTAATTCACTTTGCTTCTTTATTGACAGTAATTTAGCGCCAGTTTGATTTTGGTTTAATTCCTCTGATGAAATAAATCTCGCATTATATCTCAAGAAATTTTTAATTTATAAGATCTACTTTTCAATATAACGTGCATTTTGTACATTGATGAACTACATTGACTAAACGTTGTTAATGTTGCATATGAATATTGGAAGCTCTATATGAGAGATTTTTCAAATTTTACTCCGCACAGACGGACATAAGATACCAAGTGCTTTACATTGTGATGTATATTAATTACTTGTATCTCGATAATATTTCGATTAAGTCGCGCTGTAATCGCTATAAAATTGCTAATTCATTATGTTCTTATATTATCGTTTGTCCGACAAACGAGTGAAATTTTGCTTTCTCAGCACGCCAGCATCGCGGCGTTATAATTTTTTGCAACTTGAAGTAATTATCATCGCGTCCTTGGGTTACGTAATGCCACGAGATCCAACCATGACCGACGTACGTACAATCGAACTTTATCCCAAAGTCATCCAGTCAGCTCTCAAATATTACGCTGGCACGCTTGGTTGCTAAAAATAAATTGCATAACTGCATTATCGTTACTGTTATCATATTAACATGACGGGAAGATAACGATAATTTTTTTCATTTAGTCAATCTCTATTTCTGCAATCTATCTCTACACCTTAGCAAAGCAAATGCTTATTAATGATTTTATTTTATATTTCCTGCCAAGAAAAATTATATTAATTTTTTTACGCAGAATTTCGAGTTATTATTCTTCTTTATTATACTTTATTATCAAAAAAATTTGCAATATACAACTATGTATCTTTTTTGAAAAACAACCATGTTTTCTTTACCAATTTTCTTATCAATTGATTCATCTGTGCATAAAAGTGTTAAGGTATAATTGTCAAAAAATCAATAGTTTAACAAGATATTTTATACTTTGTGTCAAAATGTGCTAGAGTAAGGTATAAAATATCTCGTAAACTATTGATTTTTTGACAATTCTTTCTCTATTTTAATGCTTTTATATGCAGAATAACTAGAGGAATCATATTATGTAAAAAAAGTTATATAATTCTATTTTAAAAAATGACAATGACCTTTATGTGATTTCGAAAAAGATCGAATTTTTCAAAAATTAATTATAATATTATTTTTGTTCCCTTTCAAGTCATACAACTTTTGTCTGAAACATTTTTCCGTATGTTTCGTATTTTTTAAGATATTTTTGCCTGGGCCCATCAAAATGGTTCGTATCCTGTACATCCTGTCTGTGCGAACATTGTCGAATAACTTTTTTATATCATTTTACTAAAATAGCATTTTTAATAACGAATAATTTCGTTAATTTTTTATGATTTAATTGAAGAAAAAATTTGAGAAGGCTAAAAGATATTTTTACGAATAGAGACAAGTGCTTTACCGAAACGTCCGATAACGACGTGTTGTATATACAAGGCTAATGATATGTTCACGCTGCGCATACGTGACATGTGCATAATATATTTAGAATAGTGACAACTAGAAGACAACTTTTAATGCAAACGCCTATTGTTCAATTTACGAGCTATAATTTTATTTTATTTTCTGCACCGTACGACCGCCAGGCGCTGTCGATTTCTTCATCGTGAAAAAGCGACTTTCTTGATGCCAAAATCAAAAGCGAACCGTAATGTGTCGCCGTTTCAAGGCAACAGGAGTCATATTGCGCAGTGCATACACGATCGATTGCCTCGGCTTGACTCGCCGCGCGATTCGCGCGCGTGCCTATAATTTGCGATGGCGTGTAGCTTGAGATTGTCTCCCACACGATATATGTATATATAAAGCCGGGATATATGTGACATTGAGGGAAATCATGTTGACATTTCCGTCATTATCAAGTACTATACACCCTGTGCATTTTCATCTAGCGAATGAATCTTTATCTGCCCACTTACCGCATTGATACTCGAAGTAACAATAGAGCGCCCTTCCAACACTGTCGATTAAGGCTTGCAATGCTCATTGTCAGTCAAATTACTCACATGAATAACAAGTGATCTCCTATTTTCGTTCCATCGCCTTGCAGACTGTGATAATATATTCAGCTTTATATGCTCTTGAATTGATGCTCTCTAGGACGCTTCTCCTATAATGTAAAATTTCCTTTAAGATAACTCATGTAACTACCAAGGAAACTTGCTCGTTTAAAGAACTCATGTTCGAAACTTTTCGTGAACTTTTGAATTAACAATACTTGGGAAAGACGCAGGCATAAACGATAAAAGGACTATACATTTACAAGCGTATGACACGTGGAGGACAATGTCTAAATGAAAGGATATTAACTCCTTTAACCTTTTCTGTCTCGTGTACTTACTTCGTTCATCTTTCGTATGTTCCGCTATGGAATAAAATGAGGAGAATAGTTTGGTGATTATGACTCATTGGGCAAAGAACTTGGTCTATTGTTGATAGATCTGCAGATTCCTAGAATAACGCAGCGAGTTCTTCCATTATGCTAAATGACAATAGATTAGCAAGAATCATAATTAAATATTGTGTTAGAATTTGTTTTAAATGGAATGCATAGAAGCATAATATTTTACAAATAAATAATAAAATTTGTAATATGAGCAAAATATGAGCAAATAAGAAAATAAGAGAATTATATGAAGTAATTTATAGTTTATTTTTCGATAGTTACGAAAATAATATCAGTGTTTTGACTGTAGTGTAATAATATAAAATTTGTTCGTTTTTAAACTACTGAGGTGCTTCGATAGCCTTTGGAGCGACGCAACTATTTCACTACAGTAGCAATCTCCTATCCGTATCGATTTATTACGTGATTATTAATAGAAGCGTAACCTGAAAAATGAGCTCAAAGGGGAATACGCTGTGTGGGATAAATTACAATCCCTTACGCTTCTCGGTTTTATTTAATCTATTTTTCTGTCTTTTGCAATGAATGTTACTCTCTCCTTCTTTTGCGAAGAAACTAACAAGCAGTTTTCACAAATAATAATTTGAACAATCTTGGATATAACTGAAAAAGCAAGCAACCTTTTTCTTGTGTCCATTGTTACTAAAAATCCTGTTGAATTCGTTTCTGTTATTAATCGTTTATTCTTCTATGCTTGCAGTTAGCAAGGACGCTAACAGAATTGATCTATGATAGCTTCAGATGCGCATGCAAATGACTTTATCGCGGTTTATCGCACGAAGTCACTTTAAAACTATCTATCTCTTTTTCTTTGTTAGCGTTCTGGGATTGTATTAATTAAGGCATTCGAGTGTAAAATTTCATTAAACTTTGGAAATATCGTCTTTTGACGTCAAATAGAGTAAAGGAAAAATAATAATACTAGATTATTGATAAAAATATCTTCAGTAAATATTGATTTATAAATGCTTCAAACAAGACAAGAATAAAAAATAATCGTAAATGTTTTTAAAATTTATTTAAACGAGAAGATTTTATATATAGTAAAAGGTTCCAGTTCTATTACTTAAGAGATTTTGCAACCGAACGCCTCAAAGTTAATGATAGATTTAATCTATAATCGCATTTGCACTTTATACGTTTGAATGATGGAATCTATTACTAATACACTTTAATTGTCTTGTTTACAGACGCATGGTTTAACCCTGAAAGATTGAATCCAAAAGGTAAGGTAAAACAAGAGAAATATATCATTGTTTTTGTGTTTGTAACGTAGCAATCTATTATCGATCGATCTAATTAGAGATGTTTGCCAATCATACAGTTACAGTTTATATTGATCCAATTCAAGGTCGTGTAATATCTACTAAATAATTCAAGTAATATTGTCTAAGCTTTATCAATTATTAATCATTCTTAAAAAGCTTTTTCGCACACAATGCGCATAATTTTGATATTTCAATAACAAATTGATCCTTTGAATTTTGTGCGATGTATCGCAATTTATCGTTACAAATATAATATTGATATATCGAATTCTAAAAGAACAAAGTAATTAATTAAGAAGATTGAGGAAGATTTCAATAATTTGCGAAATCACCCCAATGTAAGGAGGGTTTTTAAATACCATAAATAAAGTTCAAATGTTACTGCAGCATTTTAAATGCTGTAAATAAAGTCAAAATGTCAGTGCAAGTAGTTGCTCCAATTACGATAAAAAAATAATATAATGTTACAAAAATGAACACAAATGTCAAAGACAAAATTAACTAAATTATATATTATTAATATTATTAACTCAACATATATCATTTCATGATTAAAAAAATTTAGATTGAGTTTAACAAATATGTATTTCTATATGAAAACTTTGATATTTATCATATATCCAATAATATTTTCCAGTTCGAAAATTGAATGCTCCTGTGGTAGGATCCGTTTGTATTTAACGTTTACAGCGCAAGCGAGTTGCAGTTGACTGAATTTTATTAAAGCACTTATCAAGTAATATTGCAACAATGCTCGTATGCCGAGTTGAAGTGTGCTTACCGCGAACGACGGACGGGGACTAACAATTTACCGAGACGGATCTTCGCTTATTAAGGACGGAAGTTTATTAAAATTATAACCAACTGGAATGCGTGATGCATAATAGTTACTTAATAATAGTAATTGACGCGACTGTGACAACAGATTTTAATACACTTCCTCTTAGAAAAGAATTAAGTAAGAATCGGATGTACGAAAAAAAAAATAAAAATAAAATTCATTTAGATCGAAATATTTTGGAATAATAATAATAATAATTTTTTTATAATTATTGCTGAGTACATACATATCAAAAAACAAGTGCAGTCGGGACTGTCGAGAGACATAAATATAGTACAGCAAAGGGAGAGATAATCAAATAAATAAACCTGCTGCTGTAAAACCTTCCAAAATTGACGAGATACGATAATGGATTAACTATAATATAAGAAGCACAAAACAATTAGACACAGATAAATAGTTCATGAAATTTTAATCGTAGCAGGTCGCAAACCCAAATAGCAAAATAGAAGTTTCTATATTTTGTTAGGTGTTGTTGGTTAAGGTATTTTGTTTGAGAAAGAAGCTTTTTGAGAGAATTTCAAAAGTATTGAGAAAGCTGAAATCTTGAAAAAGATGGGCGGTACGCAACAACGTCTACTCACGCGTGAACGAGCGAGCGTTCCGAGATGAAGCGTCGCGCAGCTCGAGATACAATAATTACGTTCGGCACGAAGGCGATTTCGCATTTCGGCGGCATCCCTACCCGTCTGATCGGGCCCGCCGTTTCTCGGACGCTACTAAATATAACGTCCAGCCAGCCTCTCGTTGGTCCAGTGCCAGGTTTCCGAAGACCCTCGTCAGGGTTCCAAACCAACGGAGCAGTCCCCTCGATTACGAAGTCGTCGGAACCGGGAACGTGCATCGTTCGCCCGGTCGTTCTCCGATTTTTCTTCCATCGCATATCTTCTCTGGAGCGATCACTTCCTCGCTCGAGCGGATCGTTCGAATTCGGACGGCAATTACAGATCTTGGTGTAAACAGGATAGTCGATAGAGCGCGGCCAGATGTTCATAGAGAAAATGGCTATCACGAAGGAGGAATGTGAGTAACAACGATGATGATTCGGCATACTCTTGTGTCTTGCCCTGTACGAATGGAAAAAGAAAGATTGGACGGGCTCGATAGTATAGGTGCAAAAGTGAAACTCTGTATGAGCTATAAGAAAAATAAAATTTTTACTAGAGACAAGTAACGAAACTTACTTGTAATTAATTGCGGGAGAAGATCGAATAGTGGAGAAATTGAGAGATGCTAAGGGATAAAAGAGAGTGATTTTGCATATATACAGGTTTATAGGACGCAAAATAATTTAATGCCAGACGCATCAAACTGCGTCTGGCATTAAATTATTTTGCATATCGCCTTTATCTTGTCTTTACAGCTCGTGTTTTAATTTTGAATATGTTGCGAAACGTGTCGAATAAGAAGTTTGAGAATCCCTGCTTCGGATATTACGTTATATGTTACGTATACTCGCGTATATACTTTTTGTCTAATTCTATCGGTTTTCTTTTCAATGAGACATTTTGACAGGAAATCAGTTACCAGCAATTGACACGACGAGATAATTATCTAGTGCTGCAAGTCGAAGGTTCAACTTGATGTTATAATTCTCTGAGAGGTATCCAATAATAGATGGCTCAGAAATTGCCGATATTTCGTTGATATCTCATTTTCAATGTTTCACAAAATGCGAAGCAAGTTCTTTTTTTATCTTTGTTCTTTGTTTAGTCTCAATTGCTTGAAGAAATTGCGACTGCATATAAAATATAACAAATTTTTCAAAAAACGTAAGCACTCACGGATATGCGGTCGGTGAAAAAATTTGCGAGTATTTTTTCCAAGCCGATACATCTTTGTTAAAAATTCGTCATTGTAATTTAATTCGATTTTTTTTCGCGATATACATATATTTGCACGTGTATTGAATCAACGGCAGTTTCATTTTATTATTCACACATAGTGAGCCCAGAAATCACGATACTGTGTAATATAAACTCATTTTCTTTTCATTTAAAGAAGTTTTTTAGCTACAGAGAATAATGAAATAATGAAAAATAACTAATATCTTCAAATTGTTTTTAAATAAAAATATATCTTTGTTTATTAAAATTTTTTATTTATTATTATGTATTAATTTTAATATTTTTAAGTTTTTTATCGGCGTAAGACCAACAATATCTAAAATATAATAAATAATAATAATGACATGTGATGCGAAAAAATTTTTCTTTGCATCTTATATTGTACAATTATTTGAAGATAAGAGATCCAAGCATTTCTTATTCCTTATAAATGTAATTATCGTTGAAAATGATTATTAAAAATAGAAAACAGTAAAAGAACGACTTTATAAAGACTTGAATTTTTTATTTGCGCGATTATAAATGGCAATTAAAATTATATTTTTAAAGAATTCGAATTGATCATAGATTAGCGATAAAAGAATTTCCTTGATCTTTTGGTTGAATTTGAAGACGATTGAACTATTCGTGAATTTGTTGGATTAATTTAAAATCGTCTTGAAAGAAACATCTCGATTTCACGTATGGATTTTAGTATTTTAATTTTATTTTTATATTCTTACTTAACTTAGCTATTTAAACATTTTTTTTATATTGAAAAACTTTTTAAATTTTTATTTCGATCCTATGATTTTCGTAATTCATGTGAGACATATTTCTTGATCACATCTCCGCTTTATCTTTGAAATAATTATTTACAATTTTATCTATTTTTTAATATTATGAAAATATTTTAAGACTATACCTTTAAGATTAACAATTTGAAGACAATACAATGAGATATTCACTAAAATTTTGAAATATCTAAAAAAAAGAAATTTCTTTGAACATACGTATATGTTGGCATTGGAAAGTTTTCTACAAATATGCAGTAACATTTGTTATTATTCTTGACATATAATCAAATATATATATTTATATAT
>VBVR01006419.1:0-10312 GCA_011638315.1 Tetramorium parvispinum | reverse complement strand
AAATAGAATTCAATACTTTACACTTACCTATACTTATATATATAACTTTATACTTATAAAGTATTGAGTTCTATTACAGTAACCAGAATATTTGATCAATCCTACAAGATTTTCTGATTCGTCCGTTTTTAACCAGAATTTTTTTCAGTGTACAGTTAATCATATTTATGGTTAAAAATATTATAAAAGTATGGTTGAGTTCAAGAGTAACTATATTTTTCTCTCAGTGAAAAGTTGGGTTAAAACATAATTGTTTTGCTAATAAAACAATTTTGTTCTCTAAACCAAAATAATTCAACAAAATATAAGCAAATAACATATTTGTTTACAACAAGTGAACAATTTTGTTGGGTATATTTTAACCAAACTTTTGGTTCATGGAACAAAACATTTTTCCTAACGCTCCCTCCTAAAGTGAGATTACGCTTGAGGGGGAGATACCGGGGCGTCTGAACGAGGTGGTTGAAACGTAATACTAGTAACGAGTACCTAATTCAAGCGTGGCCGCGTCATAAGTCCGGCAAAGTGCGCTATAAGTTGCCCCCGCTAGCCGTAATGGTGTTTATGGGCCATTCTCGGGACGCAGGTAGCGTCCGGCGCGAGTGCGAGACCGGCAACGTACAGGCACGTACCTACCTACGTCCGGAAAACTAACGATGGCGGTCGCAATCGCCGACTGGAATTCCGCGATGAATGGAACTGGCGTATACAAAGGCGAAGGGGCAGGAGGGCCGAGGAGAATCCGAACGACGTCCGGCATTGTCTCGAGTCGCGGAGTGCGTTGAGGTCGCCGGTTCAACCGCGAGGAGACTTTAACGCCCGAGTGAGCGGTGCCACTCGACGCGGAAGCCGCTACGGGAATGCTGCCCTATCGCTTTGTTCTTTTCGAGTTTCAAACCATTAAAGCGGGCCGTTCGAGGCATTCACGAAGCTAATACGGATCGATAATAAAAAGTACTCGAGGTAGTCTACTGTTTTCGCGATGGATATCTACACGTGATCATCTTGGAAATTAAATATTCATTAAATACTTTCGTTAGATTAAATTAAGTAATCATAACGGATCGTGGAATAAATTGCGAGGTGAAGAGTAGGAAGGAATTTATATTCGACTCGGTTGACAAGATGCGAATGCTGGATCGTTTAAGATTAACGAGCCGTTAACGATTAGCGAGTATCAAATCAATTAATAATGAATTGATTAAGCCGATAAATTGAATGATTCAAGAAATGATTCATATCGATTGTGCCATTAACCTGCATCGCGAGGAACGATTATTAGCTCGTTAAAGTTTAATGAATCGTTAATGACTATTGAAGACATTATTAAAACAATCGATAATAAATCGATACAAATATCCGTCAAATCTTTTTCTATTCCGATCATTGATGATGTCTAATGATGATGAAATTGTATGCGAACAGGTACATTGAACTAAAAGTAAATTCGACAAAGTAATTACATTTTAAAAGTATATGAAAAATGTGTTCCATATTAATAATCATCATTGTACATATTATATTGTAATATCATTCGTATTATAATATTATGAATTGTTTTAATTTTATAATTCTGATTCTTCCACATGGCCCACGAATTTTCCTGAATCTTTGCAATTTTTAGTCTTGACTCGTAATACGTTTTTTTTCTCAACGTCGTAAAGTTTAATTTTATAATTTTGACTCTTCTACGCGGCAGTTCACGAATTTTCTTGAATCTTTGCAATTTTTATTCTTGACTCATGACACTTTTTATTTCTCAACATCATGAAGTTTAATTTTGTAATTCTGACTTTTCCACACAGCCCACGAATTTTCTTGAATTTTTGCACAATTTTTACTCTTGACTCTTAATACTTTTTATTTCTCAACATCATAAAATTTAACACTTTGAATTAGAATGTCAATTTTACATTTATCTACATTATTATATATAATTTTTGTGTCACGCATTTTATTGTATTTGCGTTCAGTATACTGATGATGACCTGATGACAGATTGAAACATTAATTTTCTTACATTATTTGAAACATTACATTTTTAAACGCTTTTATCTAATTTTGGCTCCTTTTCCTCTTTTCATTCAAGTTGATGTTTCACATTATTATATTCTAATGAAACACATCATGCGCATGTACAAGATACACGTACAAACTGACACATTACTTTGCGCGTATCAGAACGCGCGTAGAACAATTCCCACCCATTCGAATCGTGTCGCTCGTTAACAGAAACGCCGACAAATGCGCGAGGCTCCGGGCGAAGCCTAGAAAACGCCGTGTGTGCAAAAGGAACAATCGTCCGCGCGCAAGGCACAGGGAGCAAATCAACACGGCGTGGCACGCCGCGCCTTAACCCCGCGCTGTAAACTCCAAACCGAGATGCGCAAACGCGTTCTCGCTTTCGTTCGCGCGATCGTAAAGAGCCGCGCATTTGAATATGAATAAATCGTGCACGCAGTCGGTTCGCTCGACCGTTTGTCCGTCCATTCGCTCATCCGCATGTCCGTCCGTTTGCTCGTCCGACGCAACGGCGGCGGCGGCGCGGCGGCGGCTGCGGCGGCGACTTGCACATCCGTCCGCTTGCCCGTCCGACTCCGCCGAGTGTTTTACACATGTGCATTTATGGATTGCTTAATGGCGGCCGCCTACAAATTAGACGAGCGGTAAATCAGACATCGAGCGGACCACACCGCGCTCGCAACAATACCGCCCGGGCCCCACGGTGGGCATTGTTGCCTGCGCGCGCCATAGTCAATAAAATATTGGGTGCACGGGGGCGCCGGTGGGGCGCAATTCTTGACAACGACGTCGACGTGGTGTCGCCGATGATGGAGGTCCGATCTCTCCTCGTCTCCTCGCGCGAGGAGAGACAAGCCGAAGCCCGGTCATATATCACGAGTGGATAAAGTGCGCCTCGGAAAGAAATAATGACCCGCCGTGTGGAAATACGTGAGAAAACCCGGCGACCATTGTCCTCACCGCTAATGCGGTGATGGAAAAAAAGAGAGATGCAGTTGCCGGGACTTGATCGCCTCGCCGCGATTATAATGGCAGCGGATTTTTCCGTAATGTCAGTGGGTTACGCGTCGCTGTTTTTCTGGCTGGACGCGAGCTATCGGAAATCGATTGCCGGCAAATGACGGCGAATGCCTTTTCCAACTTTCCCTCTCTGCTTACTCGTTATCTTATTTATTACAAATATACAGTTACTTAAGCCTCCTATGCTCGAAAAAATTTTTTATTATTTTGCGTTACAATATTCTTCTAAATATTATTTTTCAAAATATTTGCTGTTTTATTTTTATTAGCATTTTTTAAAATAATGATTGTCATGGTTCAATAATGTTAAAAAAATGTCGCGGAAATTTTTTATCTTTTTTTTTCAAAATATCTATCGTTTTATCTTTTATTGGGATTTTTTAACAATAATAATTGCTTTAAGTTAAGAATGTTAAAAAATTTCGCGAAATCTTCTTTATTTCCTTTTTCAAAATATCTACCGTTTTATCTTTTATTGGCATTTTTTTTTAAATAATGATTACTTCAATAATGTTAAAAAAATTTCGCGACAACTTTTTTATCTCCTTTTTCAAAATATCTGCCGTTTTATCTTTTATTGGCATTTTTTTAAAAATAATGATTGCTTCAAGAATATTAAAAACAATGCTAAAAAGCTTCATCCGATTCCTTTTCGTGTTAACTTTCTTTCAACGTTAACTATTCGGCGCTAAGCAAATCCAATTTAACGAAATCAATTGACGACGCAGCGAAGGACGACTCCGTGTTCCACGCGACCGAAAACCACAACGTGTAAGATGCGTTGCGGTGGCTCGCAGGATGCTGGCAGCAAGGATAACGTACTCTCGTCGTCGGAGCGACGGCGGTAGCAACGCGACGGCGATATACGCGGCGGTGGCGGCGGCGGCGGCGGCAGCAACGATGGGCAAGTTGCGCAGGAGCATTAAAAGACACACCGCGCGCGCGAATAGTGATTACTACGAGACCGCTCGGAGCTATGGCCGCAGGTTGATTATCTCACCTGTCCGGACTCTTTTACTCTCGCTGCTGCTATAATAGGTTCCTCGTCCCCCATGCCAGTGGTCTACCGCTGCCGCCGTACTTGACGTGCGCGCGATTATGTTTCTTGCTCCCCTACGTACGCCCTCCCCGCCACCCTCTCCCCCCGACCGCCCCCGACCGGCGGCACGGCGGCCTCCTTCCGCGTTGTGCCTTCGCGACTTTGTTTTTCCCTGCTTGCCTCCCGTGTTCCCGCAGAAAATGATCGTCGGCAGCTGCTTGGACGCGATTTATTGCCGATCGGAACGATTTCCCGATTTTTCACTCGGCCGTAACGAGAGACGGCCAACGCGATTTTCTGCACGCCACGATGGGGTAATGCAGCAAAGACGTAGAATGGCAATTTCGTTGATCGCTATATTATCCAACGAAAGACGATGGCTCAAAAATAATCGTACTTTATACATATATGTACTTGTATTATTTTCTTAGTAAATTTTTAATTAAAATAAGGAGAGAGAAAGCGGTTCAAGCTAGATCTTGAAAGTACATATAATAATATTTTTATTATTTGTCGGCCAAAATCTACATTAAATCTAATCGATTTAATTTTTTTATGTTAATAAACATTATATTAAATCCACTGAAGACTTTATTAATTTTTAATTCCTGCAGCAAATATAAAAAAAGTATTCACAAATTATAACTATAAGATATATACACTGAAAAAAAAATTCTGGTTAAAAACTGGTGAATCAGAAAATCTTGTAGGATTGACCAAATAGTCTGGTTATTATAATAGAACTCAATACTTTATAACTTGTAATAACCAGAATTCCTATTGTAATAACCAAAATGTTTGATCGATCCTACAAGATTTTTCTGATTCATCTGTCTTTAATCAGAATTTTTTTTCAGTGCTTAAATCGCTAACCTGTCGCCTTAGTTTGTCTCGATTTCGAGGGCAATTACTCAGGCGATCGCGCACGCGGAGGCGCGAGGAAGGCGGAAGGAATAAATCGCATAATGGAGGAGAGTAAACGAACCGTCGCGTCGCAGGCATGATCTACGTCGCGGAATCGGAATCTTTTTGCGCGCGCCCATGGTGCCCGCATACGTGCCGTACAGAAAACTCCATTAGACGTTAGATCTCTCCTCCTCGTTCATCACGAGACGAACGCGCCGCGAAGTGCATCGAGTCGGTGCATCCGCGCTCCCGCACTCGATAAAGCGAGTCGACGGTCGCGGCGGGGTAGGGGCCGCTCATATTGGAAGGAAGGGGTTGCAACGTGCAAGGAGAAACCTGGCGGAGGAGGACAGAGGGGGAGAGGGGCGACTTTGCGGCGGCGACCGCGGTGCCAGGGAGCAGAAGAACCGTCGCTTTTTTGTCCAAGTCAATATATCAGCGCGGGGGCCATGTCTAACGGGTAATGCACTGCTCGATCCCTCCAGCACGACGAAAGGAAGCTGGCCGCCGCCGCCGCAGCCGCCGTGCTTACCTCGGCTGCTGCAACCGCCGCGAAACGCTTCGGGCAGTCGCACGATCGTCGTTGTCAGGGAAGAAAACTACTTCATTTTCCGCGCCGCCGACGGCCGCGACTCTCTGCCGTGGGGGTCGAAATCGCCGGCGCGATTATTGCGTTTTTCAGTACCAATACCAGCAGTCGCTGCTCCCTCTTCGCTCTCTTCCCTCATCGGGAGATCGGAGCAGAGACTGTGTGTATGAGACAGACAGAGAGAGAGAGAGAGAGAGACCTGGCCCGTTCTTGCTGATTTCGTAATTACAATGACGCCAAGTCGGACGAGCGATGAAATGCATGGGATGCAAAATGCAGTCGCGAGGTCCTCCCCGGTGACCTCGGAGGCGACGGAATCTCGGAAGTGACTCGTTCGCGAGACGACAAATGCCACGTGATTGCGAATACAGCGCGATAGTGAGTGAGTCGCCTTCGATTTGACAAATTGCCTCCGTCTTCTCTCAGGCGGCTGTCAACGCGCGCGCGACGATATTACAAAATCGCGGCGAATTCTTTCGTTCCTTTTTTTCCTCCCTTCTTAGACGCTCAGGTCAGGTCGAGACACCTCGCTCAATTAGCCTCGCATTCCGCGGGAGACAGGTGCTGTTACCGCCCGCAGTGTACGACATGTGAATTTGATCACAGAGTTATAGATGAGCGCGTGTAATGTATTCAGTGGACGGGCACATGCGCACGCGGATGTGTTTTAACCCCTTCAACCTCCGGCTCCCAGATAATTTCGAGAAATCGATCAATGATGAGCACGCAGCTTCCATCTCTGTCGCGATGTTATCAGCGTTATCTAACGCGGTAATCAATTTCATTTACTCGTAAAACAAAAATATGTATATAATTAGTCAACTTCATTCCAAATGTAGAGAAACGTATGTACTGAGAAAAAATTCTAGGTAAACTTATAAGATGTATTTAATGCAATTTTTGAAATATTTAGTATTATTATAATTATGATAATAATAACAAAACATTTGATAACAATTATAAACAATTATTTTATTTTTGTAATATTATTTCATGTAATATAATATCATAATAACCTATGTTTAATTGAAACTATTTCATCAAGGTTGTTAGTAACTTTTATCAAGACTGGATTATTATAACCAATCTTTTTTTTCAGTGTACGTCTCAATTATTTATAAAAATTCCAAGATTTGTACATCTTCATCTGTACTTCCATAAAGAAGCTTGTAAAAAAGGTCCAGATGAACCATCCAGATAAATCTAACGTGCTTGCAATCACACGCGCGCAATATTTCGTTAACTGGCTTCTTCGACGAATATAAATAATCGCGATTCGATTGCGTAATGAGTGGAATTATACGCAAACCTACGGTCAGATCTCCGTAATAGCATCCATGATGCATGCCAATTTCATCGCGGAAGCGTTTTTAGGCCGTATGAATGATCATCGGGCGCGTTTCTCGGGAATCTTGCTCAGCGAGTTCATACGCCCCGTCTGGGGACGCCTGACAAAAATCGATTAATGTCCAAGCGAACAAATTATACTCACTCGCGGCATATAGGTATATCACTCTTCTTTTTCTTTCTATTTTTCTTTCTTACACATAATCTCGATCGAGTTAACGAGAATGAGATGCGTGTCAGTCTTCGAAATCATCTCAATTGTTTATCAATTCAACAGATATAATAAATAATTTTCAACTTGTAATTAACATCTAAATTGTAATGTATCTTGAAAAGATTGCTCCTAAAATGATTTTAACAAAGTTTTATAATTAAAATTATTTCTTCGCCAATAAAAGTTGATACTTATAATTAAATAAGTTGACGTTTAATTTCTTAAAAAGTCTTATATTTTTAAATAAAATAAAAATATTTTTAATAAAATAAACAAATATTGTATTAAGAGATAAAAATGTATCAACAATTATTATCAAGAAAATCTGAACAGTGAATTATCTCTCATCCGGCAAATAAAAACTGTTCCTAAGTTTGAAGGAACCACTTGGAACATTAGATGATTATTATAGGAAAGTGTGGAAGAATGAATGAAATGAAGAAATAAGAAAAACGTAAAAAGGATGGCCAATGTTGTATTGTTATGTTGTAATATTTTGATAATATAAAATTTGTATTAATTATTTTAATTTCGATCTCTCTTTAATTTCGATTATATTTACATACTTTTACATACTTCAAGTTTCACTTAATTAATACGCCAAATATTATTAAAATGTAATAAAATAACAGTAGGTTTTTTGCATTTTAAAAAACTATTGCCCTCGTATCCAGGTTTACTCTATGGGATTTTGAAATTTGATGTAAAGTCTCGCTTGTTGACTGTAAAACTGCTGAAGTAAATAAACTTCATGAAATAATCAATAAAGATTGTTCATTTTTTCTCCCTCTTCTTATTCTTTTCTCACGTATCAGGGCTGCGCTGCTTGTGTGGTCGTGCTGATTCGAAAAATTCATACGTCGCACAGATTAGAAGTGCCCGCAAATTGCTTATCGCCACGGCGAGAAAGGCCACCCGATGTGGTTATTGTCGAGACGTTATTCTCGCGCAAGTAGCCCAGGAAAGGCTCGCCCGAGATAAGTGCGAGGCCATGAAAACCATAATTTATTACGATGGCTCTCGCCGGGAGGTATCTGGTTCACACACTGGCGAACTGACCTTTTACGCATCGCCGTGCCTTCTTCGGTCTCGCTGGTCTTATGAGCGGAGGAAGGAGCGGGAAATGAGTCTGGTTTTGCGCACCGAACGAGAGCGAGGAAGAGAGGAGGAGGGGGAAGGGAAGGAGAGATACGGTATTTGGAGCAAGAAAGAGAGGGTTATTCGCGCGGGTAGAAAACTCGCGTTTAAATAATCCTACAAATAACGTCCATTAGAAGATGGAAACCGCTTGTAAATATCGTACGCTTTTTCATCTTCGAAACTTACAATGTTTTGTATCCTTACACTAAAAAAAGAAAATTCTGGTTAAAAACGGACGAATCAGAAAATCTTGTAGGATTTATAAGTTATAAAGTATTGAGTTTTATTATAAAAACTAGAAGAATATTTAATCAATCCTACAAGATTTTCTGATTCGTCTGTTTCTAACCAGAATTTTTTTCAGTGTAGTATTCTGAGACAGAAAGAAATTGATCAATTCTCTTTATTTACCTGAAATCGCACAGAAATTTAAAAAATAATTCATACTTACATTCTAAGTTAATATCGTTTCATCATCTATATTTCATCGAATAAAAAATAATTCTGGGAGATGGAGTCTAATTAATTAATTCCAGATTAGCGGCGCGTTCTAAAGTTAACCGCTGGTCACGCCGGGTCATTCCGCCGAAACGCGTGAAGGCCCAGTTAACGCCGCCGATCCGAATCTCTCCCGGGCGATATTATTATCGTCATTATTGTCGTTATCATTATTATTATATGGTGAATACGCAAAATACACGAGTGAGTCGGCGAAGTCATCCTTGTCCGTCGCGGGCGGAGGAGAGGAGAAGGAAACGGTGGTGGTGGAGGAGGAGGAGGAGGAGAAGAAACGAGACGCGCGGCTACGTGAGGAAGGATGAGACGAGGATCTAGAGGCCTTCACACGTCTCTCCCTTTCTCGTTCCTCATCTTTCTACCTGGCACCCTCGCTCTCGCTCACACCTCTTCCTTCTATGCCGTCTCTATAAACCGCGCGGGTATTCGCCAATTAAGCTCTATTGAAGCAGCCCAGGCACCGCAAGGTGGCCCTCCCCCTCTACCTCACAAGCCCTCTCGCCCTCACGTCGGAGACCTCGCCGTTAAATCCAGATTAAGAGCGGCGCATGACACGTTGAATCCGCGGCTCGTCGATCCAGAAACATTTAATTTAGACGTTACCGCCTGTTGCCAGGAGGAGATATCTCTCTATTCACGAGACACGCCGCGTCTCCTCTCCCCCGCGGCCGCCCGGCGTCCAGGAGCGGACCACTCGAGGGCTCGTTCGCGCTCAAAGCAAGTTGCCCTTTGCGGTTGCGACTGCTTAAAAGTCTAGATAGACGCTGTAAACGAGGTGCAATCCGCTCTATGCCCGTTCGCGTGAAATTCCAGATTGAGAATTTATCGGAATTAACATTTTACAATGTAGTTAATCAATTAAATTTAATTTAATCCGTGCAGCAATTTTTCGAAACTTTTAGAGTCTCTCTAAACATATCAAGATATTTTTTATTAACCCTTGGAGCACCACATATGTGAAAAATGACATCCTATTTAGATATTCCATGTTCGAAATTTTTTTTATTTATTTACAGTGGTTCCAAAAAATTGTAAAAATTCATAAACATACTTTAAAGTTTCCAGAATAAAAATGTCTATACTCTTTTTTCAAACTATATAGACTTTTTGTTCTAGAAACTTTAAAATGCTTTAAGCGTTAATAAAAAATATCCTAAGACATATGGAAAAATTTTTAACACTAAAGAATTACGTAGTATTGAGTATTAAATAATAGTATTAAATAATATTAAATCTTGCACAACGAAAAGATATAATAATAATAATCACCAGCTACGTTCCTGCGGTGGCACTCTTTATCGATAAGCACGCAAACCCGGGCCGCTCCGAAAACATTCATCGCGGGATGTTCCGGAGCACCTGGACAATAAGGGAGGTGTGTACAAAGGGACGAGGAGGCGGAGTAGCGTGCGGTCGTTACGGGATTACAATTTGGAATCGCGATCGCATAGAACGACGTATATCGGCATCGCGCGCCGAACTCCATCGACCTCTCGTCGCCCCCCTCCCCCCCCCGCCC
>VBVR01006418.1:0-10312 GCA_011638315.1 Tetramorium parvispinum | reverse complement strand
ACATAATTTAATGATTCCATTCGAAACTTGAGATTTAGGTATTTTTATTTTAAAACAAACCAACTACGTAATTTCTCCGAATCTGCATTCGAAATTTAATATGGATTTCATCGAAAATTTCGTATAATATAAAATGTTTGCATTAATAGCTTTTGTTTAATGAAAAGCACGTCGAAAATATATCTGTTTATCATGATATTTAAGATTTGTTTCTCATATTATTTACGATATTTATATTTCTCTACTTATTTTTCTTATTTGCTTGCTTCAATAATTAAATAAGATGCTTCTTAAAAAGTATTAAAAAATATAGTTAAAAGTTATTACCGAGATACGTATTATTTGTTATGGAAATACGATGACGTTATGCATTTATAACTTTTCAATGATAAATTGAAACGAATGCATGGCAATTACTTATCTAATATTTTATTTTTTAATATAGTTAATATTTGTCGTTTTTATTGTCATATATTGTTATGGTATTAAAAAGTTGAAATATAAAAGTAATAAAAAAATAATAATAACTGAAAGAGAATCGAAACATATATAATATATATAATATCATAAATTAAAACTAATACTCTTATACATATCTACATACTATGGTAGTAATAATAATACGGTTATACTGAAAAAAAATCATAAATAGTTAAAATTTCCTTCATTAAAATTTTAATGATATTTTTTTAGCACGTTTACGTAAATACCTTCATTATTCTTTGGCCGTTACGCTTCATGTCTCTCGTTAAAGTACTTGATTATATCGTGTGAAACAATAAACAGATTTCATTAACGCTTATTCACAAAAGCACATACATATAAAACTTATTAAATGTCAGTACTTAAACTGTATGATTATATGTAGAAATTATTACGCAGAAAATATTTAGTTCATTTATATTTTTATAAAAATATTTTAACAAAGTTTTTAATACTTCTTTCTTCTCTATGTAAACTTTATACAAACAGTTTTGCGTATTGACGTATGCATAGTTCTCCGTATATATGCATATTAATAATATATTCCCTAGTAGCACAAAACGTTGGCGCAATATTGGTCCAATCATATAAATACAATGTTAAATATTGGTCCAATATCGTAAGGTGGACGCTTTGTCTTATTTAATAATTATTGTCCAATCTAATAATTATTGAAGCTGCATTTAATGTATAGCCAATATTGGCGTAATATTGAAAAATATTGGCCAATGCACTTCCAATATTAATTCAATATTGTATAATTATTAACGCGCAATATTAATAATACATCTGCATTTAATGTATGGCCAATATTGTCCTTATATTGGGAAATATTGGCCAATGCACTTCCAACATGACCAATATTGAGCCAATGTTAGCCAATGTATAGCCAATATATTGTGCTACTAGGGTTCTGCTTATTAATAATATAAATAGTTCTATATGTATAATAATATACATTTATGTTTTTAATAATACATGAATTAAATAATGAAAAAAGATAATAATCACTCTGATCAATAAATTAAGTTAATTAAACCATAAACAGATCTTCTTCAGCAGAACGCTTTAGTTTTTTCTTTTAGATAACATAATTCTACAGAAATTATTTATTATCAATACCTCTCATGAAAAAACTTGTTTAAAAAAAATAATAAAAATTTTACTTTTCAAAAGTTTTATTTTCTATGAAATACAACGTGTAAATTGAGTGGATATATAATATATGATAATAGGCCAAAGCGAATAAGTCATTGCAAAGTAGGAAAAAGTTCTCTAAATTTTATAGGATTATCAGAATTAACTCAGTATATATTAAATTTTAGTATATACTGAGTTTGCAAATAATGAAACAACATAATAAACAAAGGTATTTTTCTGGAAATACTTGTGTTCTGTGAAATTGTATTTGCTGATTAACGAGAGCGCGTGACGTTTTCTTCAGCCGTTCAAGGAAACCTGAATGTCAAATAAAATATTCTGCAAATTTATTTTACAGTAAAGTTAACAGCAGTGAGCAAAATGACATTTTAATCTTGACATTCTCACGTAAAAGTGAACGAAAATTATCAAAATAAACAGGTTTGGTAAATATGTAGTATAACGTCTCCCCCCTCTGATTTTCACAAATTTTTGTAAATTTGTATATTTTCATTCGTAGAATCTTTCCTGAGAAGGAAAATCGTCGCTCAAGTCCCACTTTTTTAAATTTAATTTTAAAGTTTTTTGATGTCAGTAAATAGAAACATGATAAATTTACTCTCTAAATTTCTTATAGTGAAATATAACTCTAATCGAGTGAATGTTCATTTCAAGCGATAGTGAAAATACTGCCACTCGTAAACGGTGAAAATTGATTTTTTATAAAAGTAACTGTTTAACTTTAATGTTGAGTGAACATATTACTCGTTTCGAAGTGAATAATTCATTCAATTAAAGAATAAAGTACTCACTATTTCATGAAGTGAATTTTTTACGCGTAAACATATTCATTCTTAGCAAGTTTAAATTTTAATTCTAAGTCGGCTTTCACACTGAAATAGCAAGCTATGTGTGATGTGCAACTTCGATTAGTTGAAGTGAAAAGAAATGACATTGTTTCTCATTTCAACTACTCGAAGTTCCGTGTTAGGTACACATAGCTTCCTATCTCAGTGTGAAAGCCGGCTTAGAATTAAAATTTAAACTTGCTTAAAGAGTGAAAACATACAAATTTACAAAGATTTATGAGAATCGGTGGGAAGGGAGGATTATATTGCATATTTACCACACATTTCATGTTATACAGAAACCATGATGACTGTTATCTTCTAAATGCGTTGGAAAGTGTATTTGATAAGACAGTAAATTCTAATTGAAGTTTCTATAATTTGAACTAATGATTTGCGATTTTTTTTTAGAATTCTAATGTGTAATTTGCCACAGAAAAGCTGAACGAATATCTTTCAGAAAAATGATTGTTTTCAGAAATAAAATTGGACTTTATAAACGAAAAGATTATAAATTCTTAAGAATTTCGGAAAACTAAATTATTGTTGAAAAAGAATTAGATACATATATTACTGTATATTACTTTTTACATCTATGTTAATTTTTTTAAGTACTTAGAAAGTAGATAATTATATGCACTGAACTTTAAATGCATACAGTATACATATATATTCCTTAAATCGTGAATAAAAACTTGTTTTCTAAATACAAAGAATAATTTTATCGGAAAGAGAGAAAGAATTCGGGAATCTATCGAGTATTATTTCATCTTGCAGCGTATAACTTTAGCACAAATGCGTTCAACATTGGATTCAGCTTCTTGTGTTAGCCAACGTAAAACTTGTTTTACATATATACATATGTTTTACATATGTACGCACACACAATCGCGTATCTACTTCCGTGACATAACTAGACAAACTCTCATGGGCACATAGATCCTCGGCTGACGAGAAAGGGAACATATAAAACCAGCGTTCCTGTTTCGCATCTCAATTCACTTTCGTGCACTCGTTAAAATCATTTTTATCTTCACAAAGCTTGTGAAATTGACACAGTGTGTGTACGTGTGTTATATGAAAAATTACTTTCTACTTACCTTCAACGGACGATAATTCAGTTGCTACAATTGTTTGACAGATATCCATCATATTGCAATTCAGTTAGATACAATGGCATTACCTCTGACCATTGATACGGATAACCTTACGCCTGCAATGATCGCAGGTTACAAAGAAGTATTATATGAGGACTGGTTGAAGAACGCTCCTAAGCTTATGTTTGGTGAACACCAACTTTTTATGGAATTAGATCAGGTCGACGAATTCTTCACCCAGAAAGCCAAGGAGGAATTGCGGGAAACGCCAGAAATTGTCGCCGAAAGTTTCAAGGAATTGAAAAAATTACTTGCAGGTAGCAAAAACTTAATTGTACCAAAAATGTAATTATCATAGCAAATATGTTATTTCGTCAAACTTGATGCCTCTAATTAGGAGACGAAGAATAGGTTAAGCGGTAGTTACGTGAATGTGATTAATTAAAACCAGTTCTCCCATGATGAATCAAGATGCTCGAAGTCCTTGACATTATTTTCTTTTTGCAATTTCCTCTTTGTTTTCGCATTCTTTAATCAATTCTGTACACATTACAAGAAAAAAAATGACTATTCGAAAATTGTTTTTGATTTTTTTATTCCCTCTTTTTGTATTTATAGATAATATTGGTTTCTTTTTCTAAAATTGCTCTTGATTAATTAGAGAAACTATTAAAATATGTTGCGTTACGTTCCGTGTTTGTAAAAATTAAAGAGAAACTCAAAATAATTAATTCGTGCAAGGAGGCGCGATGACAAGGGGAACAAGAATAGTTTCCCTTTTACGTAATTATCAATAAAATATAATATAATTTTAGCAAGATGTATTAGACAAATGAGAGAGTGTCGTGTTACCGTAGCAATCCATAAAACAACGATCGATCTTTTTTCTATTGCCGTAACTTGTAAAATAGCAATTAATTTTTTTTACCTGAAGAACATCAGCCGACAATAGATTGAACGATATTTCTGAAGTAAGAACGAAATTTTGCGTGCAATTACCATTCATGTTTTGTCGCAACGGTCAATTTAACAATAGTAAAAGTATACGGAACGCGGCGTATGAATTCAGCCATGCTCACACGAATCGAGTAAAAACGAAAGTTGCTCGCGCCTATATCGTAATAATCTTTAATAGAGTTACGCTTCTTGCCTTTGAACGAATCATGTAAAAATTATTTCACTACAAATAAAAATTTTTAATTTTTTCAAGATATTCAATAATTATTATTACAATCAGTATATAATTACAGAATGATTCTTGAGTATTGATTAATATTTTAGAAATTAATTTTTGACGTCGTTTTATAAAAAAAGTTTATACGTGAACGTATAGTTTTGAAGGCCAAGTTTCAGAAATACATGTTTAAAAATAATTAAAGAATATCCTAACATAATAATGTACTATAATAATATTATTGTTAAATAGAATATATCATTATCTTATCGAATATAGTAATAGACTTTAGCTGCTCATTTTCTGTGCAATTACTATTGATATTACGGTGATTATAATATGACGAAGTAAATCTCACAAGAAATCAGTATTTATACATTCTGCACTATCATCAGATTCTTGGTTTTCAATAGTATATACCTTAAAAAAAAAACGAAAAAAATATATTTAATAACCAGATAATTATGCCCATTGTATCGTTTGTAAATTGTTTTGGTGATCTTGGGAAAAAACGTGAGATACATTTGATATGTTTTTGTAGTCCTTGCGTTTTATCCTCGATCCGCTTTTTCATTAGTTTTATTTGCTTAAATTATACGCAAAATATCTGGTGTATACACTATAAAATTAGGATTATAATTTTTTCATTAAATTATCTCTATCCTTTTGTTTTCATTTCTTTAGAGGAACCTGATTTGTATTTACCTGACATAGAAGAGTTCTATATAACATTCTTACGCCCATGCAAATGGTATCCGAGAAGCGCTTTTTCACTAGTAAGTCATATTCCATAAATATCTTTAACATTACAAATTTATTTAAATATGCTCATATAAAAACAACTGTGTTATAAAATAAAAAAGCAAACTCAACTGTGGGAAATAATTTAAATGAATAATTTAAATGAAAAATCTTCATTTATTATCTTAACTACTTTGTGCGACAAAAAAAATGACCTTTTTTCGAACACAGAAACTAGAATAGGCGAACAGAAAATAGAATTTCCCGTAGTTTTTTAGACGCTAAATACGAATCCGTTCGTCAAATTGCTCCATCATGTCACAATTTTAAGAAATTTGCAATTAAAAGAAATGGACTATTTTTACTTATCATGTTATAACTACGATATGTGACGTTCTAGAGAAGTTTTTTTTGTTCAAATATTCAAACTGTATGTGAAAATTAATTTGAAGCTCTCTTTTAGGTATATCTCTATCTGTAATATTTAATGTTAAATTATTAATTTCTTCTCTAAATTGAAAAGGCGCACTAAGTAATAATTTTTCTCAATGTGTTTGCGAAGGAAGAATCGCTTTCAAAATGGCCGAGATTCAGCCTAAAACATTCGATTGGTCTAGTCTAGGCATTCTGCATTTAACACAAAATTTTACAATAACAATGAACTATTTAAATATTTTATTCAACAGATAAAACGATATTATCGATTTCATCAAACATACTCATATATCTATAAAGATTTGTTGCCAAGCAAAGAGAAAGCTGCAATTTGCGCCGGTTTGATATTTCCATTGCCGCTTCGTACTAAAGAGGGATGCAGACTGATAGTAATCGAGGGTGGAAAACGATGGAAACCGAAGGAAGTGTCGCTTAATGAATTTTTCAGAGGAATCATATTAATGTTTTTTGTTGGCACGGCGGAGTACAAAACTCAGGTTCATCATCAAAAAATATTTTTTTACTTGATTCAAGATGGATTAGTATTTAGATTTGTTAGTAATATAATCTCAATTCAAGTTTAAATTTTAATCAGGCACGAAGGAACATTGCTTTATTTGTTATTATAGGACTACACGCGGTACTTGAGCACATGAAATAGGCGTGTATATAAGGTGACTTCGCGGGGTTTTTTGTAAGGCGTTTTATTCGTGCGCAAGCATTTTCAAGTAAAGCATCTCCTTCAAGCTAGCGAGAGTTTCTCATTATATATAGAATTACTGTGTCTGTCTTATTTTGCTAAATAGAATACATATACATTTGTTAATTTGGCAAAAGCTATTAAACAATTTATTAAACTCTGTAATCATATATATATATATATATATATATTTACTTCACTTCGTTAATACCTCCATCAAGATACAAGATAGATCAGATAAATATTTAAAATAAATCATAAACTTTCAGCGAGAAATTTGAAGTCTCTAGCTCTAGAGTTCTAGGAGAATAAATGCACGAAGTTATTGCATTTAACTGTGAAACTTTATTTTGTTTCTTAGATCGGGGGTTCGCATGTCATTTTAGACCTCGACGGTTTACCTCTTAGCCATCTGACGTATATTACACCGACTTTTGCCAGAATGATAGCAGAATTCGTACAGAAGTGTGTGCCCCTTCGTATCAAAGGAATCCACATTGTGAATCAGTCTTTTATTTTCAAAATAGGGTTCGCGATATTCAAACCGTTCTTAGAGGTACGATCTTATGATTTATCTATATAAATTGCATGACATTACAATAAATTTATAATGAATCTTAGAACTTTTTGTAAAATCTTCATAATATGATGCGTTGTGCAGGAGAAATTTCGCAAACGGATTCATGTTCATGGAACAAACTGGAACTCGTTAATGACTTTCATAAATAAAGAGGCACTCCTTAAGAGATATGGAGGTGAGCTAGAAATGCCCGAAGGACAATACGGTATGACGCTATGGCAGAATGTACTTCATTGCGAACCCGTCTTAGAAAGTAATTAACATAACAATTAACATTTTTATATCTTGCAGTTTAAATCGTGTCAATAAAATCTTTATTTTGTTTCAGCTGAAAAACATTATGGATACATTAATAAAGAAAATAAATGATTGCTGCAGAAATTATTTGATCAATACGTTACCAGCATCGATCATTATGGTTATTAACCATGAAGCTGTAATAAAAAAGTACTGAAATTGTTGGCGTCTGGTACGTGATGAGATCTAACTTGTAGCTGTTGTGTTGATCTGAGATTCGCAAATATGTAAGAAAAGAGTACAAAGTCTTTGTTATCAAATCATACATGGAGGGATGATCTATTAGAAACGAGTTTTATATTTAAAATGTAAATATTAAAGTATTAAAGATGCAAGTATAATATATTGACGCACCGATGAAAAGTGTTACAAAACTGTAATTTATGAACAGAATTATGTACAAAATCTTTTTTCACAAAAGCTTTCAATTACAATATTAAGTATTAAATAAATATATTAAATAAATAAAGAGTTATGTGAATTAGAGTTAAAATATCGTCTTAATAATATATAATATATTAAAAGCATAAAATAATAGAGAGAGAAAGAGAGAGAGAGAGAGAGAGAGAGAGAGAGAGAGAGAGAGAATTGTAAGTATTCAAATATATAGTGCGATACTTTTCATTAGTGTATGCAATGAGTAACTGTTGAGTAATACGCACATACGTACAAATACATACGATAAATATGTATATTTTAGATATGTATATTTTATACAATTTATTAAATTATTAAAATTATTATATAAATATAAAATTCACAATAGTAATGATATTTTATTATAAATTTACACCAAAATTACATACCAAACGTATATTATTTAAGTACATACATTATATATGTATAATTTTAGAATTTTTAATAAATACCCAATTACATATACAAATATGTATTTAATAAATGAATAATATGAGTATATCATTTATTGCATACGAAATCTACGTGGAATGTATAATGCTTTTATCACATGATTACAAAAGTGATTAAAATTATGATAAAAATTAAAATTACAAATTTTAAATCAAAATTTTAATATATAATTGATGTCAATGCAATTTTTGCCGTGTTAAGATTTTAAGAAAATTCGAAAATACAGTGCGACACAATCATTATAACATTTATGGTTATATCGCTCTTTTTGCAAATTACATTATTTACAATCTTGTAAAATTATTTAGAACAAAATGAGAATTGAAAAACTATATAATAATATGTTATAAATAAATGTAGTGAGCAAAATGAGCAAGGCTTCATTAAGAACATTTCGAGGAGTGAACAAAAATGGCCCATGATCGTCGTAATTAATTCAACACTTCTCCTCGGAAATGTCACTTTATAATTGTTTCTCAGTATTTAATCCAAATATCTATTTTTTGTTACGAATAAATTTCGCAACCGAGAAATGACTATTTTTTATAGCCGTAAGAACAGATCGCTGCAACAGAAAAAAGATTTTTTTATTCAAAAATTTTATTGGAACACATTATTTTCAAAATAGCTTTTGAACTTTATTTCAATTGCATTATTTGGTTACCATCGAGATGATGAAGAGTTTTTTGTTTGGACTTACCTTCATATTCCTTGTCGACTTGTACTAACAATGTGTACCATTTGGATCCCTCTACCGTTTTTAATTCTTGCGTACCACCGTATTGTGCAGGTAAACATTTCGGTAATACATATTGATGCAATGATTTACGGTCGGTGCCATGAAAGATTATCTAGAAAAGGAAAGCAAAAAAAGATATAAAAGTCATTTAGGAAATTATAAATTTTTGATATTCAGGAAAATAAATCCTTCTCTCGTGAGGGAGGCTAATTTTAATATTTCAAGATAGTCAAATCTTGTCGCAAAGCGTCTGCTACAAATTTTGTCAGCAGAAATATAACAAAATCTGTTAACAAAACGTAATAACAGATTGCTTGCAAAAACCTATCAGAATCTATTATTTCGTAGCTATTTAAATGATGTATTTCACTTAAACGATTATGAAATAATAGATTCTATTTAGCTTCTGCTGGCAAACTGTTAGCCAAATATTGGTAATATCTTACTTACTAGGATTCTTAAGATATACTCACTCTTTTCTTCAACTTTTCGTTCAGGAACGGTTTGAATAGAGCAAACACCATGTTGAATACATATGGCTGGTTTATAATATGTATATTTTTAATTCTAATAGGCATCGCCTCCTGAAGCAAATCGACTATCCTCTTGGCAAACGGTGGGGTAAACTGCCACGCTTGTTGGAGAGTGAGACCATCCATGTCAAATATAACGACCGCGCCAGCGATCTGCGTGGCCGGTTCCAGCATAGCCGCTTCCAAATACAGCACACATCCTTTGTAGATCTCGTCGAGGCTGCATTTATTGTGCTTCCATTTTTTGCCGAGCTCGATTACCAGTATACGTCGGCCGTGCTGATCGCGATAAGGCAGCACGGTCAGAATATTTTGCTCGAAAACATTTTTCTCTTTGCTCGGTTTCAAATTAGCATATATGTTCGAATGCTTTTCCTTGAAGTTGTAATACTGCTTGATGAGCTTGAGTGACGATTCGGGATAGTATTTGCACGGCCTCAGAAACCTGATCAACCAGGCCTCGTGATCCAATGGGGATTTCAGATCCTTTTCGGCTGAGAATGAAGAGAATTTTAAATTTGGCGAAAAAACATTAATAAAGCTTAAAAAAGTTCCGGAAGATGTTTCTTAGATATCTTTGATATATATATGGGACGTTCCACGTCAACCGGATCAGTGCTGCCGCCAAAATTTAAAGCGACGAAAAAATACATATGAGGTCTCAATTTAAAGCTT
>VBVR01006417.1:0-10287 GCA_011638315.1 Tetramorium parvispinum | reverse complement strand
ATATATATATATATATATATATATTATTAAGCCATAATATGACGAATTATTATTATTGACGAATTACTATAATAACGATAATGTCGAATTTTGTTTCTCAAGATTATAACGTTTTACTGAATTGCTTTCACAAGCATTAAAAGAAATGTCTCTGTTAATTGATTACGTTATTTTTTGATAATTGCAATATTTCTTCATTCTTCGTACTTCGTACTATTACGGCGAGAAACGGTTTCTTTTTGGAGTTACAAGCTCTGGAATAATTTCAGTTTTTACGATGATAGATTAGACTTTTCCTTGGTGATAAATTCTGGAATTCGCTAGTCTTTCTGGAAGAAGGTCGGGTACATTTTATGCATAATAACTTCTCTCTTTTTTCTTTGTCACGTGAACGTCGCGTTTGCTGATTTTTAGCATGAAAAGATATTTAAAAACGGAAAAAACATTTTTATATGTAGCTACATTTTTCATGTTCTTTAAATTAGAAAAGAATGAAATTGTAGGAATTAACGGATTTTTAGGGTTTCGGATTATTTTATTCGTAACAAAGTTAACAAGAGGATATTTTCGATAATATACGGGAAGAGGATAGAGAGAGGCGACCATAATGTCAGCGTGGTGCATCGGCGATCGATATAACGCCATGGGCACTCTCTAAATAATACTGATCGAGATTCGTCGATGCAATTGCAAAAATCCACAGCCCGCGGTCGTCACAGTGCCATTGGCCGAGGCGGAGAGATATCGAAACAGATCCGTCGGTAGGAAACTCGTCCTCAGATTTCTTTGTCCGCTCTTATCCTTTCTCACCCTCGCCATCCCCCTCCTCTTCCTCTTCCTCGCTTTTCATCCTTCGTTGGAGGGAATTCACTTCGTCGGATAGTCCTCTGAGATTCCAATGCGCTCTCAAACACGCTGAGATTACGTCGGAGCTTATGGATTCCTTATCCAATCTTTCGATCAGCACTCGACCTCGGCGTCTTACGCTCTTAGAATCGCACGTCTACGTAGGGGGGAATTCATTCGCGAGAAACTTGATTTTATGTGTCAAATGATGCTAAATTGAACGAGCCGGACGAACAATGGCATTTTCAAGGAGCTTTCTTTTGATGTAAACGCGTAATTGGATTGTTACTAAATCAATATTTTAACTATTACTCATATTTGTTATGAAATGAAACTTATTTCGATGTAGAAAGAAAATTAATTATTGACCGCGTCGTATAATAAATATATGAAAACCCATTAGTTTCGATAATATAATTGATTAGACATCTCCAACAAATATTTCTCGCGTTGACGTCATTGAAAGTTTAAATAAAGAAATGCGCGACCAAGAAAGTAAGGAAAAACGAATCAAGAACGAAAGAAATCTAGAAAGTCACAGAAATATTTTAAAGAAGTTTAAAACAATATATATAAGAGTATACGCGATTTATTCACGTGACGTACAACCGTGTGACGTTCAGAAGAAGTCACATAAAGAAAAATGTAATTTTAGCTCGAACACTTGCAAAAAATATTATCTATTTCTCTCAATCACGATATAAAGCATATCGATACTTGGCGCCGGTGGTCGCACGTAATATTAAAATATTCCCCTGGAGATGTGGAGGATATTGATTTTCTAACGAATGGCGTCAACGTAACGATAATCATTATTAACGGCGTTTAAATAGTATTTTCGATATTTCGGGAAGCTATTACTGGTTATCGGTCCGACGAGGCGGAGTTCGCGAAGACGCGTAAATATTACAGTTTACATAAAAGCGCCAGTGGATTAGTGGTCGTCGCAGAATCTGTACGCTAATATAATCGTGTATTACCCACCCACTATTCTCTCGAAATTTCCGTAATATGAGAGACGAGAGAAGGAACAGAGAACGAGTGTGTTTACGCCTCGACCGTTCACCGATTGCGCTCTTCATTACTCTTAACGATCGTTCGACATCATATCTCTTCCTCAGATTAATCCGAGGACCGCACTAATTTACACCGAAATTCATAAACGTCCAAAACGGTCTTTCCCTTTCGCTCGCGGCAAACAGCGTCGTAGAACGTTCGTTTCCAGGATGGGAAGGTCTCTCTTGAAGTACAGAGGTCGGGGATACCGGATAGCAGGTAGCGGAAGGAAGAGTGTGTGGAAGGATGTGTGAGAGGGATGCGAAATGGCAGATACGAGGGGAGAGGTGCGAGAAAGACGAGGATGAAAGGAGACTGTAGACGGGGATGGAAAGCGGGACGAGAGAGGGAAAGAGACGGTGAGATAGAGCAGGAACGGCCTGCTGCAACCTCGTTGGCTCTAATGCCAGCTATTCAGATCTCACAATGCACTAGTAATACGATTTCGCCGTCGTCCTGCGCCGTGCTTGCTTTCTCACCAGACACGAGCGGACACGGCCGATGCACCCACGCACGTAGCCTCCGTGACACGCACGGTTGTACAATATCTGATCCTCGCACACACGAAACACGTGAATTCCGGATCTAAGAATAAAAATTAAAACTTTCTCTTTAAAAAAAATCATCGATATTATTTCGCGAATAGAATGACAAGTTTTTTTAAGTATTTACTGACGCAAAAATGATATACTTTCAAGACATATAATCTGTACAGAACAAACTATCCGCTCCCTCGTTAATATATTGTAATAGTAGTTAAAGAACTTTTAATACTCCATTTACGCGAGAGTCGAGAGGAAAGAATGGGAAAAGAGATAAGACGTATTAGTAGAAAAACATTTAGTCAAAAACCTGAGAAAAGAGAATGGATTTTCAAATTCGAAAAAAACAGTACCCAATGTTTCTGCACTTGGTACACGTGCACTCCCTGTCGGAGGGTTAATCAAATGTCGAAACGTTCGTCTTTGATCGAGCCGAGACAGGCATGGGCGCGTCTGTGAGTGAAAAGCTCCGCGCTCTTGAACGGAGGCGAACTTAAATTGAAAAGAGGAAGAGGGAGGAAGAGGCTCTTCCTCCCTCTTTCGTTCTGCTAACATCACCGGTATACGGAGGGTAGGAGAGGCGGGAGATGTTAGAAGAAGAAGGGAGGAAGAGCCAGTAGCAAGGGTGGAGTTCTCCGCGACATAAAGAGTAAATAGCCGAAGGAACGGTCGGCTCACCGAAAGAGAGACGGAAGAAGGAAAAGATGAGAGGCTCGCTTTCCAAAGGAAAAGAACCGGTTGCAACCGGGTAAAGAGGAGATGGAGGAGATGCTGAGGGGTTGTAGTGCATTTTAATAATCGCGACTAAAGCGAACGGCAGCCACCCGGCAACGTTCAGAGCCGCGCGAATTGCCATTACGTTCGCTTTAGCGAGCTCCGAAAGTGGCTGAGTATTGAAATTAAGTGTCCTTCATCCCGAGGCGCGTGTACATCTTTTTCTTCTTTCTCCTCTTCGAGGACAACGTGGAACGTCGCAGAAGTGTTTCGCAACGTTCTTTGCCATGAGCATACGCGCGCGCGAGATCTCGACTAACGAAACGCAATTAATCATCGGTAAGTCGGGATTACCGGCCCGGGGCGGCTCTGATCGCGGTGTTTTATTTCTCCGCGTAATTAATTAAAATTTCTTGCAACCTCTACCCCGGAACGACTTCTTGTTGCACGACGTTCTCTCTGAATAAATCATTCGATGTCGCGAAGCTACTCGCGAGTAATAATAATATTCCATGGAGAATCGTCATTTTTTAATACTCGTTAAACACTTCTTGTAAATATCGAGCTTTTTGAATACTTACGCAAGGAAACTTCGGCAATTTATAAGTTCTAACTGGAAACGTTTGTATTGGTAAATAGTTTGGGTTGCGCCACTTAAAATTTTTCCCAGCTTCGATCTTCGTGCCAATCTGCTTGTTAACAGCTCTTTCTGAGTTTTTAATGTTGAAGATATTAGTTGCTCTTTAACACTTTGAACACGAACAATGCTGGACGATTAGAAATCTTGTTAACAATTCAATGCCAGAGCATAAAGTTCCTTTGAGACTGTTCTCTTTGATTGAGCTGCCATTTATTTGCAAAGAGCATGCGCATTATAAAGGAAATACTGCAAGTTTCTAAAATTTATTTAATATCGTGCCATATGTAATCTTTCGAAACTTTGTATGATTGATGTAATGTAATTTATTAAGATTGCTCAATGAAGCGAATTATATTCCGTCTTCGTTGGATATTATTTATTTATCGTCGGAGTTTAACATCTTTTTAATTTATGCTCCATACTTGATCTTAAGTGCTTTTCGAGCGTTATACATCATTAGTATGAAAGCTTTTAATGGTTGAATTAAGTATTACGACATGAAAGTTCACTCGACGAGAACACCTTTATATTATAGCCCATTTTCTGAAAGTTTCCATATTTCGCTGATAGAAAGATGGAAGATCGGAAATGCATATCGATTATTCAAATTGATGCAATAGCTTTATCTGTACACCTATATTGTACATAAAATCATATTACGGTAAAATTGTTTTTGTATCTTTTTATTATTGTCAAAGCATCATTTATTTATGCTTCTTAGCATATATTCATCTACTTATGTTTCTTATGAACTATTAATTGTTAATATATTGTTACTCTTCATAAAATAATTTTATATCCCTACTCTTCATAAAATAATATAATATCTTACTTTTTAAAATTAAAATATCAATATAAATACTAACCAATGCTAGTCAATGCCAAATATTCAT
The DNA here is from genome assembly GCA_011638315.1 of Tetramorium parvispinum. Taxonomy (NCBI): domain Eukaryota; kingdom Metazoa; phylum Arthropoda; class Insecta; order Hymenoptera; family Formicidae; genus Tetramorium; species Tetramorium parvispinum. The sequence goes on along the minus strand of VBVR01006417.1, from coordinate 5,596 downwards.
GTGCTAGTCAATGTAGGAAAAAAATATTAAATTTTGCCGATACCAGGATACAAGCTTAATTCGAATTAAATGTTCCCATGAAATGGGCCTCGCCGCGATAGGTCGCGAATGGCTAAACGTGCGCCGTTGAAACATGGCGAGAATGGCCGAATAAAAATGTCTGGGTAGCAATTTGAAACGACCGGAGGTAGGTAATTCGCGGCATTGGAGGCGGGTATTACGGGAGGGGGGGGGTCTAAAGAGAAATCGGCTCGTGACCGTCTGCTCGTTTGGCGAATATATTTTTATGCGCATCTAATACCAGGATCACGAAAACCGCAAACGCCGTTTTCTCTTACCGAAGTTTAATGTGGAACCCGGCTAGTTTTTCATGTACCGAAAATAAAGGAACGCGAAGTAAATAAAAAAATCAAGATATTAACATCATCAATAAACTTTGATGTATTTACGCAACTGGCAATATGAAATTTTATAATAGTCAAACGCGAAACATTTTCTTTACAGTGTAATTCAACGTTACAATCATTTACCGTAATCGCTCTGTTGTTATTAATTGTTTTGCTAAACCCTTCAAGTCGTATTTATGTCTTGCTCGTATACATGCGCTTTCTATCTACGTTAGCCACAAGTAAGTTCCGATTCGAAATGAAATGGGACCGCCGGCGTCGATCCCACGCGGGAATACCTAATTACGTATTTCGACGCACCATTTCGCCGATGACGAATGCTCCATCCCGCATTGATATGCAGCCGAGAAGTAAATTGATCGAGACAAGTCACGGTAGCGGGAGGGCGGGCCATGACTGAAATTCGACCACGGACCATCTACTCTGTTCCTGGTTTCTCCATGACATCCGCAGTTTCTATTATACGCCCCGACGTTTCCACATTCGCAATGCGTTCTGCATCGCGGAGGGAGTTATACATCATGACGGTGAACCCGGTGACAGAGGGAATATGGCAGAATTCAGCCGAAATGTACGCGCGTTATCGTCCATTTTTATTAATCACAGAGGCAGGACGGCGTGATATTACGATCGTTCCTGATAATAGCGTTATGAAATTAAATACACTTTTTGAACAGATGTAACATTAATTATATGTTTTGAGTTTTATACGTTTATTTATTTTATTAGATTAGAAGAGAAATTGTCTATGAAATAATTAGAAGATTGATAAGCAGAGAAATGTATAGAAACAATTAGCATTGGATCATTATTGTTTCGTGCTGAATGTTCAACAAAAAATATAGACTATTGAAAAGTTGGCTTGCTTTATCGTATACCACAAAATTCTCTGTGACATTTAAGCCGAAACATTTTTCTCCCGACTTCTTATTATACCGCCCTACCACACCATCAATACGCTTCTAGCTGATGGGTCCATTACAGACTCTTTTCTCGCGTATCCGCCGTCTGTCGTCGCATAATTGCCTCAAATTTCCAAGCAAGGGGCCGCGTTTCTCCATCCGCTACTTTATTCGGCACATCGCAGTCGGCTCCGCCTTGTCAATATTATCGCGATTCGTAACGTCGACGTCGAGGATGTTACGAGCGCCAGTGTCGTCGTAGGGCGGTGGAGGAGACGGCGGAAAGGCAGAGGAGAAGCGATGAAAAGAAGAGGCGACATTACGTTCTCCTTTCCCCTTCCGGCGTAGGAAGCAGCAATTTGCCTCGCCGCCGCTTCGCGAAAATCACCTCGAGGTGCTCTAGATGCCGCCTTTCTCTGCGCCGGAGATATCATCCTCTCGGTGCTTCCGAAGTTTCATCGCGGCCAATAGCAGCGGGGAAGAACATTTAGCCCTATAAAGTACCGGGCGTTCTACCGGTTACCTCTCGACGCGCTAGAAATTGTTCTCGGAATGATGCCCACGATATCGCGGTCTCCCGCTCGAATCTCGTTACCGAGGGGATGTTGCGAGCGAGATTAATCGAACCGTGTCGGTGGTTACAATTACAGTAACTATTCATTACCCGAAGAGGAAGACACTGCTCTGTGGGGGCGATGTTCATCTGTTTCGTTAGGCGATATAAAGCGTTGACTATTGAAATTGCGGCATTGTAGAATGCTATATCACAAGAATTGCATCTTTTCGTAGTGTTAATTTTTATTAATAAAATTAAAAGCTAATTCAATTTTGAATAATAAAATTTTCTTTTTAGTTATAAGATGTTGGAGAATTTTTAAATTAATTTATGACATCATGATTATTTTTATTAATTTTTTTTAGTTATAATATTGACAACAATGAAAGATTCAAATTCGATAAGCGGGCATTTCGACAGTTTATCCCGCAATTCGCGCAACGGATAAAATAAACATGCACAGACAGAGATTACGGAATGGCTCTTTATATTTTACTGCATGTATTTCGCGCTTCTTTTTCTGCTGTCATTCTAAAGTAGCACCATACGCATCTCCCTCGCATGCATGCAATCGCCGTTAACCTTTCAATGCTTCTATATCTTCTGCACACACGTAAACGATTTATGATTCGGACAATCGTCATGCGACAGGGTCAGTCGTTTTTACTCGGGAGAAAGATAGTGTCCGGCGCGTACCACTGGCAATACAGAAAACGCCAAATGGGCTTATGATACGCAAAACGCGTTAGCGACTCGTAGAATTCAAATGAATGAAAGGTAGAATGAAACTACATTTATCATCCTGGTGCCATACGTAGCAGGAAATATAATCAACGTTCATCGATGCAAATTTTGTAAGAATTATTAACGTCGAATTCGTATCAGCGAACGGTGAAATATTACGTGAACAAGAGACGGAATAAAGCCGCATTGATCTATCATAAATATGCAAATCTTAGAATAATATAATTAACATTTTTATCTACGCAATTTCAATATCGAAGAATACTTCTCAGCGTCGATACCGAGTTAATTAAAAATAATTTCGATATCGAAAAGAATTTTGTGAAGCCCCGCTCCGTTAGCCGATTGGTCGAGGGAAAATTGACTTTGCGGTTGCGTTTAACCCGTAAAATGGATCCTGCGTCTGTTTTGAATTTTCGATTTCGCAGCCATACCGTTTTTCCATCGCCAGATCTTCGCCTTTGTATTCACTCGATTTAAACATTCCGCCGTGCATTACGTATGTATAAGTAGAGTAACAGTTAATTTCAAAGTGCAGTCGCGGTGGTCGGCGACGTATCTCGGCTTTTCGCTCGCTTCGCGCATTTTCGAGAAGCGTAAGGGAGAAGGGACACAGAGAGGATACGGCATAGTGATTTCGCGACGGCGAGCGCCCGCGAGAAAAGCGATAGCTTCGCAGAAAGGAGAAAGGGAGCTCTTTTCTCGCGCGTCTTCGCTTCCGTGTAATGGATTCAAGTATAAATATGAATTTCCGCGAGAGAAACGCATTTAATTATTCTGCGCGAGCGTGCACCACCACCGTTCCGTTTCGCTTCCTTTTTTTTCCCCTTCCATCCGCTTTTTCCTTTCTTTATCTTCTCGGTTGGCGCGCCCGCGCGCGGACGGCGAGTTAATGAAAACGTCACGAAGATTTGCATAGACAGCGCGGCGAGAGAACACACCGCGCTATAATCAATTCCGCGCGATCCGTGTGTGATTCAATTACTCACTCAATTACTTACAGCCCAATTATTCAGCGCCGCCAAAGTTTCTCGTTGGTGAGATCGCGCGCTAGAGGATCTTTCCAAGAATCTAACTCAATCCCCGCTCTCTTTCCCTCTCTCCGAGCTCTTGAAAATATATTTATTACTTGCTTATTTAATGAACATATATCATTCGAAAAAAGATGACGCAAGACGTAAACCGAGTTTCCCTTATATTTTCTTATTCCATCTCATCCCACGTCGCGTCGTAACTTCTTTTCTGTTTCTTAATGCCAGAAAAAGTTTTCTTTCACTTTACCCCTGTACCTCCCGCCTTAAATTGTTTCTTATTATTATGCCTTCTTCTGTTTCATAATTAGCTTGTATTATAACTCCTCCCCTGAATGCATTTTCTCTCATGTTATGTATTCAGAGAGGACTTAGGTTTCAGAATGCGAAATGTTACTCCACTTTTATTCCAGTCGTTTATTTTTGTACAGAGAACATTCCACGGCATTACTTCCTTGTACAAGTTAACTTTAAGTCTCTTAAAGAATATTTTGATTAAATTTAAATTAAGAATACCGGGGAGTATACTCTGTATTTTCTATATTTTATGACATCGTCGTGTATCGTATATAAACATTATTAGTAATTTATTTCCATTTATATAATGTATGAGGGTCGTACTGATGATATTAGCTTGGGATAAGACACAAGACATGGGTATGCGCTTTCTATCCTCCCGGAATACACCAAGTTACGTGACACGGCGCAACATCTCTTTGTACTCTCGGCCGCTATTATCCTGGGAAAGTACTTTGCCTTCGACATCGCGTCGAAAAACTTTCCGAGGGGGTGTTCTCTCGCACTGGTGTACATATTCATCCGTCACTTCGACGTAGCATATCCCTCGTCAACCTCTTTGTCATCCGAGCTTCTACGATCTATCCTACTCGTATTCATGATGGCAGATACGAATTCATTCCTGTGACCTTCGTGTTTATAGGGGCAGAGATGGATGGTGATTTTTCGGCGGCACTCAGAATTAATTAATAATTCTTAGGTTCCAAAATCAGTAGCATAATCATTGAGAATATCAAACAAAATTTTTTAAATTACATTTTAACGATATATAGAGATAAAGATGAGAAAGAAGAAACTAACAAAAATTTTTTTCCCAGAAAAATACGTTACTTTATGTGACGATATGATGAATAATCCAAAAGTAAACGTTCATTTTTATGAGTTAAAAAAGTACAAGTATTCTTTGTCTTTAACTTTAAAGAAATTAATTTTTTTTCCTCCGAACAAATTTGTTTTGTGAGATTTCTCTCAATTTTTCATATAAATTTTTTTCGACGGTTTCTCATATAAATCTATCTCAAGGTGGAGATTCTCGCTCTTCTTCCTTATTTGTTCGGTAGACATGGAAGATTTCGCTAGGAGCTAGGTAGACGACAATACACTACAGAGGTAGTGATGGAAGAGGGAGACGGCCCTGTAAATGAAGTGATCGATAGGCAAATTCGACTGACGAAGGCTTGTTCGCGCAGAAGACACACGGGAAGTTCGCGGTCGTAGTTCGGTGTACTTTCTTACTCCGTATGCCCGTTGGTGTGTAGAAGCACGTTCCCCTGTCTTTCACACTCGGTTGCCATCGACGCGCGGTACAATAGATCTCGCTTGTCGAAAACTTCGCTTTCGCAGGAAAAAAAATCTTCGCGGTCTACCGAGGAAGCGTGGAAGTTGACCGTTAGGAAAACGCGAGCTGTAATATATTTTCTCAACTCTTCACGATTTTTTGCATGGTTCTGACGTGAATGATTTATGGCGACTCATGTCTTTTCAATCGTAAGAAAAAGTTAATTTCAACTATATTTCCCAAATCTTCGCGGAACCACGTTCGGACAGGGTATCTCCCGAATTGTCCGCGCATTCTTTTATCCGTGAAAATTCTTCCACGATAAAGTGAATTAATAGCAGAAGCGTGAGAGCCGCGTAATTCTCCGCGTTGGCTTACTT
>VBVR01006416.1:0-10313 GCA_011638315.1 Tetramorium parvispinum | reverse complement strand
AGACAGCGCTAGGGTGGAGGGGGCAGAGGTGGGGAAGATGACCGCGGAGCCGTCAGTGCGCCACGTGCTGCCGTCGCGGGTGGGTCTTTGCTTTCGCTCCGCGTTCCGTCGGCGGGCCGTGCACGCTGCCCGCGGTGACCGTGACTCTTCTTTTCTCCTCTCTTCTATTCTCCGGTGGTGAAGCCCCGCGCGGTTGACACGCGCAGGTACGCGCGCTTGCGAGAGTTCGGCGACGATGCACGTCCCCGCGCGATGACGGATGACGGTCGAGCGGCGAGGGTGCGAACGTTCCACGTGAAGAAGAAAGCAGTGACCCGGTTGAGGAGGACCACGCGCGAGGGAAAAAGTTTTTAGTGAATGGTGAGAGGCCGCGGTTGCCGTCCCCCCTCGTCCCCTCCCCGGCACGCTTCTCGCCCGCCTCCTCGTTAAGTCGTCTCTCCAGCGGGACTTGTCGCGGCGATGACGTGGTGATATGGTGCCGAGAGCTTCGCACCCGAGGCGCGTCCTCGCCGTCCCAACGTCGCCGCGTTGCTCCTGCCGTAACTGCTGGACGAGGATCGGCGCTGCGTCTGAGGTGTCGGCGGTGACGGCGCGTCACCGGGACCAACGTATCCTGCCCGGTGGAACCACTACTTCGTGGTGAGTGTGCTTCAAGTGTGAGTCATGCGTTTCCGGTGGCAACGTGTCACGGTTGATTACCGATACACACCGTTCGAGGTGGCTTCTAAACCTCGGATCGCAGTGTGCTGTCACATGCCGTTTTACTTGTCCGGAAGTTAACAGTGCAAAAAAAAAAAAGAGAAAAGCGATACCTGGTGGACTAACGTCCGCCCCGAAAAAAACGTAGAAGCTAGAGTGTGAATTGTGTTCGCGAGAGAGCCCTAAAGATATTTACTTCGTTCCGAGCCGGTTTTCCATAGTGTTTACGTGAATTCCTTGTTTTACGACGTCGCACGCAGATAGGGAGCAAAAAAGCTTTGTCCTCTCAGTTTCTCGTGCGGAGAGTGAATAGTTTTGTTCCGAGAACGCCCGACTTGAACGTCAGCTCGGTGAGGATCAAAGTGCCACGCACGAAAGTTTTAACTCGGGAAATTTAGTTTCGTCAAATTGCTCCTCTTTCCGTCACCGCGGAACGAATTCGCGGTGGGCGACCTTGCCGTTCCACCTCGCGAATTTTCGCGCGTAAATACTTCCTCACGGGGAAGGATTCCGCGGGTTCGCTCGTTCTCGTCGGGGAAAAATTTCGCGAGAGGTACGAACGCGCGCAAAAAGAACGGAGGGAAAAAGAAAAAAAAAAAGAGGAAGAAGAAGGGAAGAAAAGAAAGATTACCGCGGCGTGGTGTTGGCGCGAGCGCGTAGCTTGCATAAACAAAAGTGCAGGGTGCGCAGCAGGTGGCGGGGAATCGCGTGTAATCCTCGTGCACGTCCGGATCGTCCGCGGAGAGAGAAAGAGAGAAAGAGAGAGAGAGAGTGAGCCGCGCGTCGCCTCTACCCCCTCGGAAAATTAACGTCGCGCTGCATTAACCTCGATCAAGCGTGCGCCGGCCGCGTCAAAGCGTAGTCGCGGATTAAATCGCGCCGCGCGCGATTCTATTTTCGCCGTGTCCTCGCGCCGCGTTTCGGATTTTCTCTGTCACGCGGCCCGCTCCACCTCGTCGTCTTCGCCGTCCCGTTCCCACATGTACACACTTACACGGCGCTCTCTTTCTGATCCTCTGTCTTACGTTCTCTCTCACTCACTCTGTATCGCTATCTCCGATTCCGGAATATCTTACGAGCTGTCAGGATAAAAACGCCCGTGATTTCGTATAGCGCGAGTGACACATATTAAAGCGTTCAGACCTTGTAAAATATGATATTATATCGATGTGATGTGATGTGATGTGCAATATGTGAGATTATCGACACGTACTCGACGGGCTAATTTCGATTTGGGTCGAATTTTGATTGGTAAAATGTCAGTATATGACTAGACGTCACGTGTATCGTAATGTATGCGACGATTAGAATGAGAATAGCGAATTCTAGATTTGCTGTCAAGTTTATATTAATCGTATAAAGATAGATAGAATAGTAAGCTGAATAGAACTCCGGACTATTTAAAATGAAATTATTATTTATAATAACGGTGCTGATTCGCTTAGAATATTATAATTTTATATTAGAGATCGAATGTGAGCAAAATATAAATTGGCTGGTTAAATTATTGCTGCATACAGAATAACAAATAACGTTTAAATTTATTTGAATGTCTATTTTGACGTAAAAATGATCGTGAGAATAATAACGTAATTAGTTCGTGAAGTTTATTTGCTAAAAATGTCTATATCAACGTCTTTGAGAAACATAATTACACATGTCGATTTTATCAATGAAATTCAACTCTAAATTCTTGACTTTATTCTACAAATTTCCGATCCCCTTCGTAAGTATTGTCTATAATGAAGACAGAAGCCGTGTAAGAATAATGTAATAATGAAACTATAATTAACTATAATTACTATTGATCGACACCGTATGATGTTCGGAATTCATCTTTAATTTGATCCTCAAATATTTCCGTTTTTAATTGTTCTACTTGCATTTTATTTCGCTATTTGCGTAATGAGAAGCACGAGAGAGCCATAGAGAGATAGAGAGTATGTGCGTGTGTGCGAGCGTGTCTATGCGTCGTGCTGCGTGTGGTTTACCCCATATCCGCGCTAATTGTCAGTTCATCAATATCGTGCCTGAAAAATGCATTTTTGAGCGAGCGCACTACGGGGGGAGCGTAGAGCGTCGAGTGGACGCCTCCACCCTTTTGCCACCCGCCAGGCCAGGAGGGTTGAGGGTGGGTCGGACCGCTTCTTGACACGCTTTCCATCTTCGGTCTGATGGATGCGGTAAACGCTGGCGTTGACAGTGCGTTTTAATTGCGAGATCCGCGTTACTGAAGCCACCCGAAGTGGGTCTCGGCTGACGGGATTGAAAGCGCGCGTCATCGCGACGAGAGATTTTTCCCTGCCGCCGCGCCGCGCCGCGCGGTGCGGTACCGGTACGACCGGTGCGCAGCGCGATGGATCTTCGATCATTTCGATCGCGATCCATCGCGCGGCCCGTCAGGCCCCGCGGGACTTCGATTCTGGGCCGGACAGCTCGACCCGATTTTTTCTCTTCTCTCTTCTCTTTTCTCTCTCTCTCTCTCTCTCTCGTCCTCTTCCCTCGACGTGTTTACTTTGTGCGGAGCGAATCGCGCGCGGAAGTCCGTGGCGGCGAAAGGAACACGGCGACTTCGTCGCGTCTTTATCGTTAACCTTATTTCGGGTCGAGAGAGCGCGCGACGCAATTAACGGGATGCAACGAGTCGAATAAGGCGCGGACAACGCGATCGGTGAGAGCCGGCCTGTCAATCTTCTTGTTCCATCCTTGGCGAAGTGGTGCATTAACGCGCCGAGCCGTTCGTGTGCGCGCACTGCCACACGATGATTCGCAATTATTCGCGCCGATACCCAACGTTATGCTTTTTCCCCCTCCTGTCGATCCCGAAGTCATTTCGGGCCGGACAGCCGGAATGCTTTATACTTTTATTATTCCGCTGTCTGACCGATCGATAGAAGGAGACACGTTTCGGGGCAATTACTGCGAGTTGCGTAACTCACGAGGATTTAATTATGGTTTTGTTTTAACGCTACATTGTTGCTTTCCCCGTCGCAATTGTAGCGGAGCACTTTGTACCATCAAGTGACGCATTACGAATTCGAGAAAACGTAAAGCGAGGAGACGAGGAGGAGACAACTTCCGTTTGCGTACGTGTTATTTTAACTACCGTGCTTACACTGCGCCGCGTGACGGATGTAAACGCGAACGCGAATTAGTTTATTATTTTAGTCCCGGACACCTGAGGAGAGAAAGACTCCTCGGGGTTGCGTAGAACCGAGGCGAAGTGTGTTCGCATATTGCGTTTCGTATCAATATAGAGATGTTTATTGCATGCACGACGCGCGCGGATCCGCGTGAAATGAGACAGGCCGTGTTGTGCTTACACATAGATCACATTTAGCAATTCATAGGAACGGTTTCGAGAGCCTGTCTAGATAAGACACGTTGACGGATGTTTAACATATATCTTGATTTTTTTTTCTTCGTCGCCTCGCATAATGTTACAATAACATAATAAATTGTTTAACGCTCGACTATCCTCGTGGCTCTTGCATATAACGCGCAAATCAAATTAAGATTTTACAATAATGAATCGACTCTAAGATGTGGAAAGCGGCGATGATTCTCCCACAACTTTATCTCACACTCCGCGGAAACTGCGGAAAAATTATACGAATACCTCACGCGCATTCGTCTTATAAATGTAATACATATTTCACGTTCTTTCATTGTTTCTTTACTAAGTCTCTGTAAACAATCCGCTTCTGCGCGTCACGTGCACGTGTGATGACAGTCGCCGGATATTTAGGAGACAATCCGATGTGACAAACATCGTACGAGAGATAAATTCCCCTTCTCTCCCTTCCGCGTGTCTCTCGCCGTTAATAAAGTATAACAATTTTTAAAATGTTTAATCAGATTTATTGCGGTCGCATATTAAGAATCGACTTTGGCGATTAGAACCGATTAGGCGACGAGAATCTATACACGCGAATCTATAAACACGTACGTGTATGTATATTAAATATAGGTACCCATAAATCCAGTCTCCATCGGTCATACGACTTAAAATTCGTTGACTTGCAATGAAGCGAACATGATGTCACCGGACAGCGATTAAATCCGCCGTGTCATCGTGAGACGCTCCCGACATACGTATGACGAGCCATTACGGATTCATGGGAATCAAAGCAACTTCGTCGTAAATACTGTTTATTGCATTCTACTGGTCGTCGAATTAATTCATAAAATCGTTAATGTGTTATTGTTATTATCGACGTTATCCGAATGTTTTTGTGACTTTGTTAACAGTTTGTCCGGTTGACCGGTTTGTCCGAGACGCTAAACATGCTTGAATATAGAACAGATATTGAAACAGAATTGACAAGAAAAAAAAAACGTTGATCGATTGATTTTTCCAACGTAGTTTTTTCTTGTGCAAGACTGATTTTTTTTCACGTATTGCTTTTCCGCACAGCTTACGTCGCGTCGGTCGCCTTGGCCCGTTCGCGGATTTCGACAAATCGCTGTCTAATCGCGACACGACGATCGACTCGCGCGCGCGGAATGCGCAATGAAAATTTGTCGTCGTCGCCGTAAATCCACGTCTCCGCGCGGCGTAGACGTTCCTCCGCGACGAGCCGCGTTGCATCACGTTCGTCCGCGTCCGCGATAGGGAGTGCTACGGCTCTGTTGATTTATGAGTCAGTTTCGTAAGCGTAATGACGAGAAGGATTAAGATTCCGCTTTAACGTGTCGGCGGATAACGACGGATCGAAGATAATTATCGCGCGCGCATTCTTTTTTCCCCTCTCGCTCGTGGGACAGGGCTCCTTCGAGATGTCGTCGTCGTCGTTATAATTTAACGCACGAGCGGCCGATGATAATACCGCGGCTAGAGAAATATCTATTCCCTTTGTCATCATTCTCCTGTATTTTGTCACCCACTGGAATCGCAAGCTGCGAGGAGGATGATTGAAACGCTCGCGTTCTATTGCGAGTGAATGATTTTTTTTTCACGTTCGCGTCACATTATTGCAATTATATCGATCTGCAATCACTGTATTTTATCTAAACGATATTTATTCACGCTTTTAAACAGTTTTTTTTTTTGTTAAACATTATATGAGATCTTGTTGAATTAACTCTCCAACTATGCTGTATTGTGAACAGTGTTATGTAAATATGTATTATAGTAATTGAGTGATAATTGTTAATTTATCTGAGCACCTTATTGGATTTAATTTTCAAGATAGATAGTGAAATCCAATCTAGCAGATTTACCTTGACGCGTATAAATCGGCCGATAAGTGTAGTGTACCTGATTCGATCAATCTGGATTGACAGATCTATTCTAGCACGCCTGACGTAACAGATTTGATCTGTCCTGAATCTAAAAAGGGGTACCCTCTGATTTTTAAGGACACGACTCACGTCAGAGAAGCGGCGTGTAGGAAGGATGAAGAACGTATATATAGGAGGATCAGAACGCGCACCTTCCTGTCCCCCTTCTCTTGTAGCTATTTGCTTGTCAACTCGTCTATCCATCCATGAAGACCCGTCAGGATACTCGAGCTGCACACCGAGCTTGTTCCTCTTATTCCTCGTGAACGGATTAATAATAGAATCGCTGTAAGCTCACCTGCCAATGTCGCCGGGGTTAAAAGGTCCCTTTGATGTTCGCCCGCAGGATTTCGCGGACGCAAATGAAGGATGCTCTCCCGCGCACCAGTCGACACGGCATCACGAAACACTAATGAGACACGTGTGTGGACGCGAGAAGGAGTTAATAGATATCATTAGAAACGTTCATTGCAAAAACGTGAAAAAATGTATACGTCGCGTTTAAATTGCAGGTCAATAATCGGCAGTACCTCACTTGTAGTCATTAAAGTCGCATTAACATCGTGTACATTCATGAATATTTTATGTGTAAACAGACGCTCGTCCCAAAATTTTACACGGTGAAATATTTCATTCCCGTATATTAACGCGAAATTCTGAAGGTTCGCGCGATTTTCAGTGTAATTCAATTCATTGACATTCTTATTTATTAAAAAAAATTTGTAATATATAATTGCATTGTGTGGTTCAATGTGAATATTTTTTTATACATACACAATATTTTATATTACATCATAAAAATATTACATTAGATATTTTAGATTTTAGATAAAAATTTTAGTTTGAATATGTTAATGTTTGATTCGCGCACAGTCGTATCTGTGATTTCTCCCGCGTGCACTGTCTAGATGTATGCTTGCCATTTCATCTCTGTCCCCATAGTGCATCATTAGCTCGAAACAGTTTCCAATCGATTCTTTTTTTCCGTTCCTCCTTATATACCGTATCGATGAGCTCTCCAGCGGTATTCGTTAGTACGGGCGTGCAGCTCCTAGATAGCTAATGCGAAATGCAAAAGGGAGTAGTTTCGTCGTGTACACGTATGTGTGCGCTGACACGTGTAGACACGCGCCTAACGAGGACGCGAAAGCGCGCAAACAGGCTTCCTTCACGTACGTATGTGTGCGTGTGTGTGTGTAGGTGCTTGCGCTTGTGAAACACAAGCTGTTGTATATACATGCTCGAGAAAAACACGCACACATTCGCGCGCGCGCGTACACACACACTTATGCACATACATGTCAATAGCACACCCCCGCGATCCAGTACCGCCTATTGAAGTCCGCGATGACGGGGCCCGTCTGTCAGCAGATCAAAGCTGAAGTAAGCTCTCTTTGTGATGCTTTACCGGGTTGGTATTTAATTATGTATGAGATCGATATTCGGGCCTTCGGGGCTCGTTGTCCCCCTCTTTCGCTCTCAGTTCTCTCTCTCTCTCTCTCTCGCGCTCTCTCTCTCTCTGTCGATCTCTCCTTTTCGCTTCTCGCTTCCTGTCCGCTTTCCTCATCTTCCCTTCTCAGCTCGTTTTGGTCGCGACCAAACTCGAAGCTCAGCCAAGCAATTCTTATCCTTGGTACGTCTTTATTATGCCATGAAGGTTTGGAGGGGAGAGAGGCATTCATTCTTTACAAGAATGTGTAGAATTCAGAGATCGCCAATAGTTTTGATCGTATTGGCAAACTTTTACTTCGGAAAGTGATATTATTATTATTTGATGTATTTTAAATTCTACTTTTTATGTATACATATAGAAGCCTCATCTATTTTTGTATCGATAAAAGATGTTCGAGCTCGTTTGCTATTTTATTTAAGCAGGCTTTATGAAATTTATCGTGGATTGTGATTTTCTGAAATATGATAACAATTCGACAGACTTGGGTTACTCGGTGTCCCGTTTGCTCTTTCTTCCGACAAAATGCTAATTCGGGTAGAATAAAAATAAATAACATTTTCAAGCTACTCATCAGTTATTGCTGTTTCGTAGAAAACTATGGCGGAAATAGATACGAACAGATGCGAAGGAGAAATAAAAAGTGAAAGAAGAGAGAGAGAAAGATCGGGTTTCTCGATAAAGTTAATTAGTATTCGCATTCGTCCAGTTTGCACGTGCAGTTCAAAGCGCCGACTTGGCGCGGGCATACTTTACACGTGCATTCGCGTCCCGTTCAATCGTAAAGATCTCCGTAAGCGCCGGACGAATATCTGTCGAAAAGAAAACACGCGGAGTCCCGGGAAGGAAGATGAGATTATTGTCAAAGTAAACGAACGAAACTGCTAGCGGTATAAATCGGCGAGAAACCGTGCCGCCGCGCCGCAACGTTTCGACGAGCATGCGCGCGTTTCGCCCCGTGTCTACACGTGTGTACGTATCTTCGATGTACATCTCCTTTTAGTGTTTGCTAATAAGCATAATGAAAGGTCAGATCCTGATGATGAGTTTTCTTTGATAGTCCCGCGCTTGCCAGCATCCGCTGCATTTAATTAAAGAAGCACCGCTCTTGGCTCTCGCATTTCTAAAATTGCCGGAAGAAGCTGCGATATGCCCCAGATTGATGCTTTTCTAATTTTTCAAAATAATATTATAATGTTTTTATTACACATAATTAAAAGTCGACGAACTTCCGTTGACAAACTAATTATTCGTTTTATGGTAATGCAAGTGTGTGTATGAGGGTGTGTGTGTGTGTGAGCACTCTATCGCGCCACGTTCATCCCCCTTCGTCCCTTTCACCCTCCGCGCGCTTAGATGCAATGGTATGAATATCACATATTTTTGACGTGTGATGTGTGTTCTCCGTTTTAAGACGCCTATGAGTGGGTGAATTTTTAAAAAACGTATGAATATCACACTTTTTTAAAAAAATTTACATATTCATAGACGTCTTAAAACGGGGGACACACATCACACGCCAAAAATGTGTGATATTCACACATTGTTTCTAACAGTGAGGGAACGAATTTGAGACGCCAGTCGTTCCTTGAGAAGGAAACCGGGAAAGAAAAATATTAGCCGACCGCGATGACGGTAATTTGGCGCGATCGGCGGTGTCTCAATAACTCGTGCGTCTCTATCGCGCCACGTTCATCCCCCTTCGTCCCTTGCACCCTCCGCGTGCTTTTTCTGAACGAACGAATCCATTTCGCTCGATTTCCATTTTCACGCACCGATTGCGCGTGTGTGCAATCGCGGCCGCGCGACGAATGGCCGCGAAAGGTTATCGCTGCACTTCGAATTACGATCAATGTGTACCTTTCGATCTGACGACTCTGTTTTCGCCACCGCGCCGCGCTCCAGCGCCGGATTACGAGTGCAGTCGGCTTTCGCGCGACTCTCACTTCGTGATAATCTGAACAAAATGGTAGCGTGGCAGAAGAGAAGGGTAGGAACTAATAAAACGCACTTGATTTACACGATTTACGCGATTCTCGCTCTTCGGTCCGATTTTTCGCAATGATACCTTCTATCCTTCGCTTCATGGGTCTTCCATCCACTCGAGATAATCGAACCTCATGCATTAATTCCGCTTTAGTTTTTAAGCTCCACATTAATCTCTTCTCTCCGTGTGTCGAGGGAAAAAAAATTGATTTGAATTTTGTCTGTTGTCCGATACTTAATTTTTATTTAATTTAATCTTTTTTTGTGCTAGGTTCTTTTTCACAACCGAACGAACCGCTTCGAATCCTTTTTGCGCGCCTGCAATTTCAACAGAAAGGCATAGTTGTAATCAATTGTAAATATTTGTATTTACACGTGTTTTATTTCACTTTTATCTCGGAGATTAATAATTTTCGTTGTAGTGCGTGCGCTCTTCTCTTTCTCTCTTACGATCGCGATAAATAACGATTTGCGACGTTTCATTGCAAATCTCGTTGTTCTCCGCGCGCAGCGTTTTGCCTTTTCGCCCCATTGTCGTCGGGGCGCTGAAGGCTTGTTGTTTTCCATTTCATACGGCCCGTTCGTTAGAGCACCCCCTCGGTCGGTGGTTCAGAGAGGATCGTGAACGCGTGCCCGATCTAAACGGAAAAGCAAACGCTAGAGGCGTACTGATGATGTAGACACACGCGGCGAGCGAGGCATAACGCGGTCAGGACGGGGTCGGAGTAGCAAGCGGCGAGCGCGCGGCGTTTTGATCATTCGCACAGAAAATTGTATTTTCGAAATCAATTAATATCCGTGCGAGTAATAATACACTGGCTAATGATTGCGCAACCGTACACACCAGAGACCCGAGCCTTCCTCTCGCCGCATTCCCCTTCCCCTCCCCCTTTCC
>VBVR01006415.1:0-10315 GCA_011638315.1 Tetramorium parvispinum | reverse complement strand
ACTTTATTCATTTTTTGCAATTATTATTATATTTTAGAATAAATATTCAGTTATTTAAATTAATACTTTTGAAGAATAATTTTATCATACATTTAGGTACTTCTTTGAAGAAAACTTTCATCAAACATTTTATTATTTTATAAACTTTAAGAATAAAAAATGCAGTTGTCAGAAAACTTAAATATATTTGAAAAAGTTGTAGATCAAAATGAAAAAGAGATGTTAAATAAATTTATTTATTTTCTGACAAAGAAAAATAAAATATGTAACGTTTCGATTTATATTCGTCGAAGAATAATAAATAGATATACAAGAATAATAAATAAATAATAAATAAACATATTATATATATTCGATATGGATATTCTGAATAGGATTCTCTGTAATTTAAAATGTTTTATATTTTTCTTTATTTCTTTTTATTAGAAAATAAATTTACTTAATATCTTTACCACATAATTCCGTTTTGGTTCATAATCTTAATTTATTTTACATGTACAAACTTTTATTTTAATTTTCAAAATTAAGTATCCATTGATTTTATTTCTTCTAGAAAGATTTTCAATAACTATTCAAAAATTGCAAGATCTTATTCGGATAATTATGTCTGACACGAAATAGAAACAAAATATACAGAAAGATCAAGATAACGTCGCAATAATAAAAAATAAAGAATAATTTATTTCGCGACAGTCTCGCCGTAAGACCGTCGGAATCATCAGTTTTGCTTAGCTGCTTTATTAAATGCTATATTACCATGAATAAAACTTTATTCTTCCGCAAGGAGTCGACAAGGGCTTGATTCATTGCTCCAAATATCCTAAACGGTCTCTGTAACTTTCCATGGTGCCGGATAGACGAATTCAGCCACCACCACGCAGCCGTTCAAATCAGTTATTGTTCTCGGCCGATGTGTGAGTGTTACGTATCAGCGATTGCGTAGCGTTATGCAAAAATCACGAGGCGTGCCGCGAAGATCAAAATTTCAAAAGAGGTTGTCTTTTCATTCTGTTTTTTTATGTAAAATAAATCGTAAATAATAAAGTGCAAATGCAGCAACACGATACTCCGATACATATATTTTAGTTGGGATCGTAAAGCGTCAAAAATAACAGTTATTTCCGGAGTGAGACCGATAACTGCGTTAGTAACTGAAAGAATTTAATAATTAATATTCAACGAGTTGAATATCGTTGCAGTAGTTCGTAAAAAAATTTTTTACGAACAGCGACGTGAATTTTGCGATCAAATCCCTAACGCCGGGGCACACCAATACAAACGTCTGCGCCTGTAGAGGGAAGAGGGAACAAGATCGATCTTGCTGTTGAGAATCTGGTTGTGTTTAGGTGGGGACGTTTATAAAAGCAGATGGTCGATGCAAACCGCCCATATTACATCGCTGGTCGGACTGGTGGTTTCCACGTGGCAGTCTCTAGCGCGGTAGACTCTGGAAAGCGTATTCTTTTTTCTCTGTAACTATACGTTTCGGTGACGACAAAATGGTCTTGAACGTGCCGAAAGTGAAGTTTTACAATGGCTACGAAGTGCCGATCTTCGGTCTGGGCACGTGGAAGGTAAGTCTCTTCTCGTTTGGCTTAGACATCTTTGATCTACGACATGTTGTAGAATTTCGCGAGGTCATATCTTGCAGAAATTGTGAATAATACGTGTACGGATATTATTTTGTACTTTCGCCACGTAGACGAAAATTTGTTTCTTATCCGACTGCAGCTTTTATTGGCAAAATTTATTCATTAAATCCTTCTTATTTCTGTCAAATGAGATAACATTTGATGTTTATATTTAGAGCTTATCGAATTACGATTACCCAGATAGGAACGCATGCAGAAAAATTTTAGCCTCATTTTAATTTTAAAATATAATGTGTAATATATTGCGTAATAATTCTACATCTAAATTTCAAAATCAATAATTCTCAATTTAATTACTGCAATATGTAACAATCTTTAAAAAATTGATGCCTAAAATAAATTTCTATATAATTGTAACATTAGTGAGAGTCATCTCAGCACACGCATTACTGAGTACACATACATTTCAGATATTAATTTTGTAATTATTGTAAAAATCTTTGCAGCGTAAAATTGCACAATTATTATTCAAGTAATAGTAAGAAATTCTTTTTAATTTTAACTCATTATTTTGTCAATATTTAGAACTTATAATTGTAAAATTCTATTTCAGCAAAAGATATGCGTTTTGCAGAATCATCTTAAGATACGTCGTGTTAAATGCGGTGAATGGAAAGATGCAATAATTGTGCATTGCAGTTTCCTATCTGTGTATGCAGTATAATAGAAATGTCTTTCATTTATGTCATTATATCAAGATTTCTACGAAGGCAATTAAAATCAATTCTAGAGATAAGATTTTCTATGAAAAGAATTATAAAAATTGTTACGAGTTAATAAATTTGTTTAACACTTCGATAGACATATTGCGCTGCTAGTATCTAATTTATATCTTATATCTTATTGAAAAATTATTTTATCAATTTGTACACTTTGATTTCACGATATAAACTGATTGATTCGTAGAATTAGTGACAGTAAAATGAAAAATCAAGATATTATGTGAGAAACAAAATTATTAATATGCTTATATTTTATTGTAATTTTTAATAATATATTTTAGTTTGATTTCTAAAATTTAGATTTTCTAATGCTATTAGTTGACTGTCTAGAGTTTATATAAATGGGGATAACAGTTGTGCAATCTTAGGTAATTATTTCAAGCAGGGTCATACATAGTATGAAAAAGAAGAGAAAACTGGAAAAAAACGACTAAATGACACAAGAAAGAAAATATATTTTCAAAGTTGAAGAAGAAAACAATTTAATAAATGTTCTTGATATTTGTAAGGTAAAAGTGCCAATAACCGGATTATTACGATATTTTACAGTCTTCAAATATGACTTAAACTTGTGACCATGAACGTATACACATATGTATACATACATCTAATATGCACATGTATTCTGTGTGTTGAAAATTCAAGTATTCACAAATCGAAATGATAAAAATGTTCAGATTTAAATTATCCGGATATTGATACTTTTATTTTACTTTATATTTCATAGTATATTTTATTTATAGTATATTTGCAATTAAATTATAATATTTTTGCCTATTTTTCATTTTTTATGCATAATTATACTTTAAGTAAAATCTTTTCTTTTGAAGTTCTTGTTTCAGTGGAAAATTTGTGTAACCTAACTCCTATGTATGTGTATGTAAAAGAGATATTTTTGCGTTATCTCTTTATGACAGTTTCTCAGTTCAAGTGCACATATGTTATATAATCAAATATTCCAACTGATTAGCAATGTTGTAATATTGATAAATCATCATTTACGTTACTCATATATTTATATCATTTAAAGTTATCAAAATAATATAATAATGTTCAATCTTAAAATTATTTGAGAAATAATTTCTGGACTAAGATTAGGTATAATTTTAATTTTTTTATATTTTAATTAGAATTTTATGATGCATTTGTTTTCTAAAAACATAATATGTAAAGATAACATTAATATTAAATATTCTAGCGATTAGAGCACGCTAGATTCTTGAGAAAGAGAGCCTACCCTTAAAGTATGGTCAGAGATTTCAATTGAATTTGTTTTCATTTCAGTCTCAACCAGGAGAAGTTACACAAGCTGTAAAAGATGCCATTGATATCGGCTACAGACATATCGATTGCGCTCATATTTATGGCAATGAGAAGGAAGTTGGTGCAGCAATCAAGGCGAAAATAGCGGAGGGTGTCGTGAAGAGAGAAGATCTGTTTATCACCAGCAAACTCTGGAATACCTTTCACAGTCCTGATCTAGTTGAACCAGCCATCAAACAAACGCTAGCCGATTTAGGTCTCGATTACATAGATCTTTATTTAATTCACTGGCCTCATGGATTCAAAGAGGGTGGAGAGCTTTTCCCTAAAAATCCTGACGGTTCTCCCGCTTTGAGCGACGTAGATTACCTCGATACTTGGAAGGCTATGGAAGGTGTGCTATCCAAAGGTCTTACGAAAAACATCGGTGTCAGTAATTTTAATTCCGAGCAGATTACCAGGTTACTTGAAAATTCAAAGGTCAAACCTGTCACAAATCAGGTAAATAAAAAATTATAATAATCAAAAGAATCTTTCTAAAAGTAATTAATTTTTAGTTTAATCTAATTATATGACATTAATTTAGAAATTATTTTAAAATACAATGTTATTCTAGAAAGTTAAAAATTTAATAAAACTCTTGCTTTATACAGTTTATGTAGAATGTAAAATTTATATATAGAGAAATTTTTAATGAGCTACCTCCATTAACATCTCATATACATTTTATCATTTTTATGTTATTTTAGGTTGAATGTCACCCATATTTGGCGCAAAAGAAGCTATCAGACTTTTGTAAGGAAAAAGGCATTCTTATTACAGCATATAGTCCACTTGGATCACCAGACAGACCATGGGCTAAGCCTGACGATCCGAAATTGTTGGACGATAAAAAATTAATTGAGCTTGGGAAAAAATATAACAAGACACCTGCACAAATAGTTATTCGTTATCAAGTACGTTATTAAGACATTAATATTTTTAAACACATATTTTCCACTCAATTATATGTATTAAATGAAAATTTAAATTTTCAAATTTTTTAATTATATTTAAAATTATCTTTTTTTTATTAAAAAAATTATTTCTAAATTATATTTAAAAATTCATCGCATTTATGACAACTAAAAATTTGATATATTGGTAATACATTAATACATTAATACAAAATTATTTGCAGGTGGATCGTGGCCATATAGTAATTCCCAAATCGGTTACCAAATCACGAATCGCTGAGAACATAAATGTATTCGACTTTAAACTTTCACCCGAAGACATTGCTTATATCGACACTTTTGATTGCAACGGAAGAATTTGTGCCATTGAAAAGTAAGAACTTATTACTAATTTTCAATCGTCATTTAGAAAGATATTTTATATCAATATAACATAACTGTAATAAGTGTATCAAATTGCAATATATTAATGTTTTTTCATTATCATTTTCAGTGCCCGTTCCAGCCCTTATTATCCGTTTAATATTCCATTCTAAGCAATCGAAATGATCAAGTAGGATTATGATATATCTGTGTGTGCTTCCTGAACATTTTGCATTGAAATATGTACATTTTTAAAAATTATTATTTGTTCATATATAAATAATATATATATCTCTATATTTCTTTATAATATTATTTTTATAAAGATGGATAAGCATATTATTATTAAATATTTTTGAAATATCACTTTTTATATGAAATTGAATTATATCAAAATTTGTACACATGTGCTAAAATAAAAAAATTTTTGCACTGAATAAAGTGAGAGTAAAATGAATCAGATTATTAATTGTCAAATGTTAATTTAAATATTTTATTACTACAAACAATAAATTACCTAGTTTAGGAATAATAAAAATAGTACTCGTAAAACTCATTGCTGCGATTGTCATCAATTTCCGATTTCAATGTAACATCTATGAAAAATACTAATTGATAAAGCCAATAGTCTAATACAATCACGTAATGGAGTTAATAATTTTAATTTTTGTCTACGTTTTTTTCTCGATCATACGCACATATTAATTTGTTTGCATGAAATCACATACGCATACTTTACGCACGTTTTATTAAAATCACTTGAATATGGTGTTTTCGTAAAACACCTGGAAATTTCTGTAGACTTTATCTGTTTTTGCATAAATATACATACGTTAACGAAAAACAATCACTTAAGTAAATCAAGTTCTTGCGATAGTAATCGTTATTTTTTTAGGTACAACCATCGCGAAGTGGATTTAAAAGTTTCAAGTTTCTCATTGTTTTTTTTCCTGCTTTTTGTATTAAATTTTGTTTATTTTTGTTTTCATTTATTTATTTTTTCTGTTTGTTTTATTTTATTATTATT
This sequence comes from Tetramorium parvispinum, assembly GCA_011638315.1. Classification (NCBI taxonomy): domain Eukaryota; kingdom Metazoa; phylum Arthropoda; class Insecta; order Hymenoptera; family Formicidae; genus Tetramorium; species Tetramorium parvispinum. The sequence goes on along the minus strand of VBVR01006415.1, from coordinate 4,332 downwards.
TCTCTTTTATGTGAACACAGTCGAAGAGTAATCCCTACTCTTTCGATTTTGTGAAGGCTAACTTTGATGTGGCAAAGCGTTTACATAGATTACCATATATAGATTATACAAAAAGAGTTTTCGATGTTAACTGCTAACTATAACTTCTTTATTTTGACCCGTGGAAGGAAGAATTTCGTGGATACGTTTTGTGAGCCAACGTTTTATCTAAAGAGATTACAAGAAGAAAATAAAACAAGGCGAAGTGTTGCATCTGATTGGACCAATAATTCTATTGTACCGATCAATAAAATGATCGCGAGTGTACCAAAAATGAAGTTTTACAACGGCAACGAAGTGCCAGTTCTCGGCCTGGGCACATTTATGGCAAGTTTCTTTTTTCATTACCTCAAACCATCATTTGATCTAGATATTTTTGATTTTTATATAATATTGTGAAAATCGTGTATAACATGTATGTACGCAAATATTATTTTGTATCTTCGCTGCGTAAACGAGATTTTATTTCCTATCTGAATGTAGCTCTTGTGAGATTAAATTATTCTTATTTACATACAGGCGACAATTTAAAACAATAATTACAGTTATTTCGAACATTATTTCTTTTGCCTTCTTTTTCTTCGATGAGAATAAAAATAGTTTAAGTCGATAAACATGACTTACTGATATATAAGAGCTGCATTTAGAGAAGAAACACCGAAATTACCTGCCTGTCTATATCTATTAAAAAACAAGAAATGGAGATTCATGAAGGCATATACTTGACAATAAATGAATATGCAAATAGTATAGTTACGTATTCCTATTTCGCGAAAGAATATAAATGTATTAACCATCAAGTGCAAATCATCTACAAATTCGAGAAAGACTGTAAGGCTCTAAAAGAGATAAAGAAAAAAAAGTACATTCCAATCGGTAAGAAAAAACATTTAATAAACTTTCTTGTGCACATGCGACTTATATTTTATTTCATGACACATTTCATTTATTAATCATTTTGTGTTTCTTTGCTTGTTTTCATTGTATCTTCATAATTATTTTCATTTTTACAATTCTTCAATACTAAATAAAAATCTTTCCTTTAACTTTCCTTTTCGCGCGATTTCTGTGGAAATAATGCAATTCATACAAATATTAAATCTAGCATGTTCTAATTTAAACAATAGATATGAATAAATCAGAGAGAATTTATAAAAATCTTTTAAATATTAGTTATCCCACGATTACTATGATTCTAGGCTAAATTTTAAGAGAAAATTCTCTCCGTGTGATTAATTATGATTAATTTTAATTCCTTTAACATTATAATGAGAATCTTGGTTAAAATATATTTTCGAGAAATATAATAACAAAAGTAACATTAAGCATTACATATTTTTCGATTAGATAATATAAATCTTTCTTCAACATGATAATAGATGGTAAATGGTAAGAGACTCTGTTTATTTAAATTTAATTCGATTTTATTTTAGCCTGAAGCAAAAGAAATCACGCAAATTATTAAAGATGCCATTGATATCGGCTATAGGCATTTCGATTGCGCTTACTTTTATGGTAATGAAAAGGAAATCGGTATTGCTATCAAGGCAAAAATAACGGAAGGCGTTGTGAAGAGAGAAGATCTGTTTATTACAAGCAAGCTATGGAATACCTTCCACAGCCCCAATTTAGTTGAACCAGCCATCAAACAAACTCTTGCCAATTTTGATCTCGATTACATAGATCTCTATTTGATTCACTGCCCTATTGGATATAAAGAGGGCGAGGATCTTCTTCCTACAAATACTGACGGTACTCCTGCTTTGAGCGACGTAGATTATCTCGATACTTGGAAGGCTATGGAAGGTGTGTTATCCAAAGGTCTGACAAAGAACATCGGTGTCAGTAATTTTAATTCTGATCAGATTACCAGGTTACTTGAGAATGCGATGGTTAAACCTGTCATAAATCAGGTAAGACTGATAATAATTGAAAAACACTCGCTAATAGTATTATTTTTTAGCTGAGTCTCCATAATTGCTAATTTTATTATTTTCTAATGTTTTTTTTTTACTAATGTGAACTTATAAATTATTTTGAAATTGTATATTATTTGGATTATCAAGAGTTTAATAAAAGAAAATTTTTTCTGTATTTATTATCAATTTTTTATTTTTAAATTTTATGCAAAGTACATTTATATTTAAAAAATGTAACGATTTATTTTTAATATCTTTACTGTATTTGTGTTATTTTAGGTCGAATGTCATCCATATTTAACGCAAAAGGAATTATCAGACTTTTGCAAGGAAAAAGGCATTCTTATTACAGCGTTTAGTCCACTCGGATCACCAAAGAATCTATGGGGTAATCCACATGATCCGAAATTGTTGGAATACGAAGAATTAATTGAGTTCGCGCAAAAGTACAATAAAACACCTGCACAAATACTTATTCGTTATCAAGTATGTTATTAAGATATTAAAGTCTCAAAGTACCATACTTTCTGACATATTGTATATAATTTCAAGTTTTTTAATTGTATTATATGTGGAGGAAGAGGTACAGTAATTGATAGGGGCAGAGTAATTGACACCCTGTTATACTTTTACCCATAGCAGACTAACTGCTCATCGCGCGATTAATTTCCAGGTACTAAAGAAGTTCCTCTTTTCTTTAGTACCTAGAAGTTAATGATGCAATGAGCAGTTAGTTTGCTATAGGTAAAAATATAACAGAATATTAATCACTCTGCCCCTGTAATCACTGTACCTCTTCCCCTATATTAAATTATATTTAACATTTTTTTAGCATTTATAACTACTAAAAACTTGATATATTAAAGTATTTAGAAAAATTTTACTAATGATTTGAAGGTGGATCGAGGTCACATAGTAATTCCCAAGTCAGCTTCCAAAGCACGACTTATTCAGAATATGGATATATTCGATTTTAAGCTTTCACCCGAAGATATTGCTTTTATTGACACTTTTGATTGCAACGGAAGAATTTGTCACTTTAATGCGTAAGAATTTATTACTAATTTATAATTACCATTTATGAAGACGATATTTTATACAGACGTAGTTATAAGTGTATCAAGTTGTGATATATTAACATTTTTTTTCATTTTTAGTGCGTGTGCCAGTCCTTATTATCCGTTCAATATTTTAATCTAAATAATCAAAATGAGCGAGAGAGGCTATGATATGTCTGCCTATATTTTTTGTTAAACGTTTTGTATTTAAATACACTTTTAAAGATTATTATTAATTTGTACATATATGAATATCATCTCTTTTATAATATTTCCTTATAAGATATTTTTTAAACGTAAATAAGTACATTCTTGTTACCAAATATCTTTCAAATATCTTTTTTCAAATAAAAAATTGAATTATACTAAAATATGTACATGTATGCTAACTAAAATGTATTTTGGCATTGAATAAACTAACAATAAGACTAGAACGAGTTAGATCATTAATTCATAAATGTTAATTAGAATATTAATTTTATTGCTGCAATAAATTACCTGTCTTATCAATGTAGGAATAACTCTTGTAAAATTTATTGCTATCATAAATTTCTGTGATTTCGGATGCAGCGTTCCTGATGAATATTAATTGATAATCTTGGCCAGCAGTTTAATACCACAATCACATTACTGTATCAATTATCGTGCGTTTTTCTTCGCAATAATATTTGCATGTATCAATTTACATACAGCCGACAGATAATGTATCGTCGCATGTTTTATTAGGATTAGGACCATATGACATCGAAGATTGTGTCTGTTCCATCTCGAGTAAATCAACTTTTTATTACAATCGTTAGTTGTTTTTTTTGTTACAACCACCTCAGTTTTCCATCTCTCATTATTATTTTTTCTACCTTTTGTATTAAATTTCGCTTTATCTATTTTTGTGTTCGTTTATATAAATGGCCGAGCAAATCATATTTTGAGTCGGACACCTATCGCGTGAAAATTTTGAGCATCAGATTAGCGCTATTTGAAAACTGCAACTATCTATTATTTAGTTCTTTTGTTAACTTTCTGTTTTATATAAGTGAATAAGTAAACGAGGATGCAATTGGTAAGGAATCCCCACTGTTTCAGTTTTGTTACGACTGACCTCGATATGCAATTCATTTATGCAAGTTGTTATCAGATAAAATAAGAGTTGCTGGCGGAAATAAGAGTTACCGACGTTTGTCGACAACCAGATTAACCAGAACCTCTTTGAGCCTCTCCGCGGAAAGAAGCGTTGACGTGGACACTTTTTGAGCTCCGTCCACCTAAGCGGATTATAAAAAGAAGAGAAAGGCAAGGCGCTGTATTACATCACTGGT
>VBVR01006414.1:0-10315 GCA_011638315.1 Tetramorium parvispinum | reverse complement strand
ACTAGGAACTGTAACGAGTTACATTTTAAAGAAAATAACTGTAACTGTAACGAGTTACTTTTATAAAGTAACTTTAACAACTCTGGTATGTACATACTTATGCAAATTCGTCTGGATTGATCCTTCCGCCTCTACGTGGATGTAGGCGCACCCAGGTGGGAAATCACAGAATCGCATAGTCACTAGGTGGCGAGCGTTGTCGGTAAAGTCGTGACGCCACTTACCGACCGCGAGGACACGTCACGCAACGTCACGAGCCGGCATATTTTCGTGTGGCCCGGAGCATCTTATACGTTCGAGGTAAAAATATGCGTTCTTTCGCAACAGTTCGAAGGAATTTGCACGGTGCTTAGGCGGCCGTGTGATCCCAGTTCGTCGTGCGATCAAGACCAGGGGTCTCGATCATCGTCGCGATCTGGTTGTGACCTTCGCCGCGGCAGTAAAGGGCACGTCAACCGTCTCAACGTGATATCGAGTGACGATGCTGCAAGTCGACGACAGGAAGGTAAGTCCTCGGGCTCTCTGGCGTCTCCTTGCCGTCTTGTCCGCCAATTAAACCTTCCTGTCGAACTCCTCTCCTCTCTTTTTCACACGTCTCTCTTTTGTTTCACTTGTCGAGGGCACAGCAGACAGGTTGTAAGAAAGAACGTAGCCCGGCGCACCACACTGGGACCTTAGTCTCGCAAACAATCAATGAAATCCTACAGTTTTCCTCGTCCGAGTTTCGCCTCCGATTGCCAAGAATGTCGCCATGGATCCGCGTTGAGGTTATCGAGTCGAGGAGTCGACGTTCCCAGGTAGAACAAGAAATCACAAAGATGTCAAAATCATTCTAAAATGTCATTATTGTCATTTTATCACTGCTTTAGCGTTATTTTGATGTCATAATAATTTTTGTTCCACCTGAGCTTCAGCCTGCCCGGGTAGAACAAAAATTATAATCGTATTGACATCGAAATAACGCTAAAATAGCTAAAATGGCATAATAGGTTTGTTCGCTTCGCATGCTCCTGTTTGCCTCAACGTACTTCAATACAGCGTCTATTGGATAAGTGTTGGTCTACGACTTTGGTTCAAGAAAATATTTTAGCTCTGAGCTGTAAGCTATGACCACGCACAATCGAATGTGAGCAGAATAATCGATTGTGATTGTTTACTATTTATGGATTAGAGCTAAAATATTTTCTTAAAGCAAAATTGTAGACCGGCACTAATACATCTCTTTGGAGCATGTTGGGGCAAATAGGAGCACATTGGTGCACGCGACGCGAACGAGCCTAATATAATGACATTTTGGAGTCATTTAGACGTCTTTGTGACCTCTTGTTCTACCTGGGTGACGATTAATGGATGGCTTCTTTTATCTCGAGGTGACCTAAAAATCAAGATGATTAACTTAGTCGGCGATTAATTTATCGAGCAATATCCGCGCTATTTAGCTATTTTACTTGCTTACCATTATTTCCTGATGTAAATGTTAATTTTTCGTAGGAGAGAAAGAGAGATTAGATCAGGAACGACAAATTTTATGGTCGCAAATATATTTCACTGGGAGCGATTCGATTGGTTGAATTAATTGCTTTTCAAATGAATATTTTCTTCTTTTTTATGAGCTAGCCTTAGCGCTTAATCACTCGTTACTCGCATAATTAAGCTCACATTATTTCACGAAGTTTAGTTCGGGCTGACAAGCGTAAGAAAAATGTCGCATCGCGCATGGAGATATGTAAGTATATTGACGTGATTGATGCAAGTCGCGCGATACCCGGTGAATAATTTATCGCACAAATTCATGAAATATACATTTTCCTAAATGACGGACATTTACGATCTGAAATAGGAAGACGCGAGGGGGAGAGCGGGCGAGAGGAAACGCGGGAGGAAGCATGTATAATATCTCATTATGTCACTGTCAATGTCAAAATATAACGGCATGGATACAATAGAATTTTTTTCTACTTTTCGGGCGGGCAATAAATAGGCGACTCTCTTCGACGCCGGTATGTGTTACGGTGCGACGATTCTTTCCGCGTGATCGGATCCGCGTGTTCACCCCAAGGGAGAAATCCGCGCCCGGAAGAGACGCTTCCGTCTCTCCCGTATCTCAGCCTGTCCGCACGTCACGTGTGTACTCACGCACTTACGTCGTGTTTGGTGGAGCCGCCGCCACCGGTCGCCGCACGCGCGATGCCGCAGTCGCATTCCATGGTCGTCGATCGTCCGCATTGCCTGGCGTACAAAGTGAAGCACATGGAGTACTTGTTGCAAGTAAGTGGCAATCGTCGCGGGCCTCTGTTGATCGGTCGTCCCTCTCTGTTCACGATATAGTAAGATCGTTCGAGTTAAATGCAAAGGATTCTCAGGCGATTTCTTCCTCGCGGAAAGGACCTCGCGCCCGAATTAAATTCGAGGGATCCTCGAACGTTTCCCTTGGATGGAAAGGACTTCGCGCCCAAATTAAATCCGAGGAATTTCCAAGCGTTTCCCTTTGACGAAAAGGACTTCACGCTCGAATCAAAATCGAGAGATCCTCGAGCATTTTTCTTTGACGGAAAGGACCTTGGGCTCGAATTAAATCTGAGGAATTTCCGAATGTTTTCTTTTGATGGAAAAGACGTCGCATCCGAATCAAATCTGAAGGATTTTTAAGCATTTCCCTCTGACAGAAAAGACTACGCCCGAATTAAATCCGAGGAATTTTCAAGCATTTCCTTTTGATGGAAAGAACTTCGCACTAGAAACAAATTTGAAGAATTCCCGAGCGTTTCTCATTGACGGAAAACACTTCACGCTTAAATTAAATTCGAGAGAATCCTTTTTCTGCGGAAAAATCTTAAGTCAAACGATCTGCTCGTAGACGTTATCAGCTTCCAATCGCCATTTGATTGCTGAAAGTAAATCGAAGAAAACGTCAACATAGATATTGCAGACAAACGTACTCTGGCCCATTGCTATCTACGTGTATTGATAGATCCGCGGAGACAATCTTAGATAAAGCGTAAATAGATCATGAATTCTCTGTGCCGCAGCGAGAATTTAAAGCGGGACATTGATCCTGACAGAAGCCGCCTGTACCTGAGCTCTTTATGTTGTAACGCTGGCGTTTCTTTGTAAACTATCTTGCGCTTTGTCCCCTCGTGTGAGACAATGTCTATCTTTAGAAATCTATTGGGATTAAATCGTTACCTATGTTTCCTCAGTTGTCATTCCGGAGACATTTCCACAGGCGATGTTCCTGATTGAGTCGAGGGGAAGCCTGTCGAGAATCAGGGAACTCTGAATCCAGAATCAGCCTCTCAGGATGTTTTCCTTCGCTACAGGCTGAAAATTCATTCGCGAGTTTTTGCGCGACAACTTACACGAGTACGCATGTTAATCTGTCGTTATGTAAGCCAATGATAGGCGGACCCGCGGCCCGAGTGTGCAGCGTCATTCTGGGATCTAATCGTGGTACCGATCTCGGTGGCTGTTTAACCCTCGTCAATCTCGACTTATCTTTCCAATTTATGAAAACGACGACTATTCGCTCATCCGTGCATCGTGTATCCCGTCGAACGAATAGAGATTCCTTGTGATTGTGAGAGATAGAAAAGCGCGAAACAATCTGAGCTCGCGACGCGGGAACGCTTTGCACGCTTGTTTCGTATTTTCTTCTGCCGTCAGAATATTCACGTGTCAAAGAAATAAATACGAGATATTTCGTAAAGCTTTCGCTTCTGCGGCGACTTTACTGTGCGGCAAGATCGGTAAAATCAACTTATTTTAATGTAAAATCAGTCCGGTCAGGAAACACAAGGTGACCTTCAGTTGACCTTAAGAAACTCCTTTTTTTCTCTCGTCATCTCATTGAAGTTTACGTAAGAAATGACGATGTTAGCTGCTAAGTTTTCTGTCTCTCTCTTTCTCTTCTTCGTCATTCAAGTCAGTTATTTTAAACATATTACGAGACATTATAACAATTGATCGAGCGATTGACGAGATTGATACGAGATAGTTTGTATGATAGCTGAGATAATGATTGCAAAAATTATCTTCAATTTAGTTATAATATATCGCAAGGTGAGTTCAGTATGGCGAAATATCTGGCATTCTGATTAAATGTACGCCTTCTGAACACCTGTTATCATGAACACTTGTGATAACAGAGGTTAAATTATACCTATTCGCATATTATTGTTAGCGCAAATCCTTTTCTCATGGCAATTCTTGTTTCCTAATCCTCCCTGATACCACCAACTAATGACTGTTATTTCAACGGAGAGATAAAATTTATGTGACACGAATTCCGTTTCTCGAAATTATCTTATCACGTAGCTATAAAAGGGTCAAAGGGCGAGAGAGGAGGCAGCATTAGTATCAGTTATTATTTCGTCGGTTATAAATTTAGTGGTCCTTGACGCTAATGTACGGAAGGTAGATTTATTTTTTAGTGCGTCGAAAGTATGCAGTATTTTCCGCAATAATAATCTTTACACAAATCCCGCTGTACGCACAGTGATCTAAAATCTGAAAAATTGGCAGAAAATCAAGTTTTTATTGAAATATTCAAATCATATGATATTATTCCAAATATCTATTAGATGATATGTAATAGATGTAATTAGATGATATGTAAATTACTTTTTTATTTAATACGTTAATAATTTAAAAATATTTCCCTAAAATTGAACAATTTAATACGCGCATAACTTTTATGTATATGGTATTGCATTTGCTGATACAACGTAAATAAAATTTTCAATTCTTTTGTATTATGCACTAATAATAATCTATTTTAAAAGATATTACCATGAAAATACGAAGTTTTTTTCAGAACTGTTTATAAATATATTATTTATTCAGCATAAGTTCAATAAATTTACATAAATGAAATTGTAAATATGTAAAATATGTGCCTTATATTACAGTGTATAACATATAATACAAGATAATAAAAAGATTAGATGCTCTCGACAAAGTATCGAATTGCAAAGTACTTATACGGCCTCCGCGTAATAAGCGCGAATACGTATAATGCATCAACAGCTTGGCTTTATTACTCGGGTGTAAAAATTCTGGCAAAAAATTTATACGTATATTTATACTAGTAAATAATTTTCTTTTAACAAATGAGGTAGAACTAATCGCGAAACTTCCTCTCGCGTCCTAAAGTCGGGCTTTACGTCTTAATGCAAATCCGGCAGTTGCGTGCCGTATTATTATCGCAGCACATACATTTGAAAGTTAAATATTCAAATAGGCGATTATATTATTCGTTCAGCGCATTTTTACGCCGGTCTCATCCGCAGAGGCAAACAAAAAAAATGAAAAAACCCTATCTGAGCATATTATCTGGACTTTAAGTCAAGGTGAATAACGAAATAGCGCTCGTACTGTTATTCCTTTATCTTAAATTTTTTTCTTCGGCAATAGACTGAAAGTCCCCGGCGAAAAGGTCGAATGTGAATTCAAATTATCGCTCGATAAGCGAGATCAACGCAATCACGTCACTGGATCAGGGTCTACCGGCTGCTATTTGCCTGTACCTTGCTTATGTTCTATCAACGTAAATTAATCGCGATTTAATTTATTATTTTTCTCTAATTCTGAAAAATAGAAGAAGATAAACGTTAAACCACGATAAAAGTTAATCTACATTGGTAGAAAAATGGGCATTAGTTGAAGATATCCGCTTACTTAATCGCGACATATAGAAAATGGAAAACAAATCCAGAGACACCGCCTTAATTAATTGAAGAAAAAAAATAGTCGGAGGACGAAGAGGATATTCTTTTTTCTTCCTATCTTGCCCTGAAACGTGGGTGAGATAGCATTAATCGAATAGAAGTAGCGTTAAATCGCGTGAGCATAATTACGTATTATCATAATTTTTGCTTCTGGACTCATTATCGTTATCGCGCTCGACTCATCCCGGCGTCATTTTATTTTATTTCTTATTTTTTTCCCAATAGAGGAAAAAAAACTCACTGTCTATTCATTCGCTTCGAAAGACCTCCCAGGCGCGAGCAACGCGATCACACTCTTTTCGGAATAGATAGCTGATGATTTGTCGCGTGTTAAAGAAAAAAAAGAGAGAGAAAAAAAAGAAAAAAACGTACCTCGTCTTTGCTCATTAGCGACGCAATTGATTACAGATTGCGGCCGATTTTTACACGATTGCGTTTCTATATGAGAATTTTGTCTCGACGAGGGAGATTTTAACGAGAACTTTTGAGACTGCGGTCGGACATCTCGAGTCATCGCACACATATACACATATTTATTTATTTTTCCTTTTTTTCTTCTATTTTTTTTTGTAATTGATTTTTATGGCTGCGGTCTCGAAAATCATGCGCAACCTCTCGAGTTGCGACGAGCAGCTTATCAGCTCGGACTGGGAGGACTTCGCGAAAAGGATAGGTAAAGAAAGAAATGTCTCGGTCTAGTCTGTATCTCGAAGAAAATTCCACAGGCCCGCGGTCACCAACGCAGCTCTTCAGATACACAGGCGTTCCGCGAACGTACGAAGAGAGATGCGCGGGATGAACTACAACGCGAACTCGAGAAGCTGGAGGCGACAGCCCGCGACGGCAACAAGACGTTGATCAGTCGTCAGTTCGCCGGATTCCAACATCTGTTCGAGCGATTCCTGCAGGAGGAGGGCACGTCCTTGGAATGGGATCATATTCAGAAGCTGCCCGAAGATGCGGTTAGTGAAACCCGATCATGTAGAAACAGAAAGATTGTAACGAGATATCTGGCGTTCTCCTTTCTCATCTTTTCTTCCCTCGAAGAAATCTAAACAACGTCTTGTAATAGTATCTCATTAATCTGTTTTAATCAAATTCAATATTGATAATTAGTGAATTAAATTGAATCGATATTATTACGATGATTTGATAAGGGAGCATTGAGATTTATGAAATTATTTAGAAATTTTCCAAGATGTGTCTTATCAGTCTTCTTTGATTGATAAATTTTATTACCCATTAGTAAAATTAAATTGAATCGAAATTATACTTTTTTTTTTACAGGTCAAGGATTACAACTCTTTGCCATCACCAGAGACGAACGAGATGAAGGATCTGCTAGATAAGTTGGTTGTAGTCAAATTAAATGGTGGTCTTGGAACGAGCATGGGATGTCATGGACCGAAATCCGTTATCGCTGTGCGAAATGGACTTACGTTTCTTGACCTTACTGTTCAACAAATCGAGGTAATGCAACAAATCTCATAGCATAACAGTTTATTTTTTACCACTTACATAGTCACTGTTTATTCTAAGATTATAATTTAATAAATAATAATTATTCTAAGATTATAATATAATAAATAATAATTAATGCATTTTTATTGTAACAGCATCTAAATAAAACATATAATGCCAACGTACCACTCATATTGATGAATTCGTTCAACACGGACGACGATACCCAACGCATAATTAGAAAGTACAAAGGAATCGATATAGATATTTACACCTTTAATCAGAGCTGTTATCCGCGCATAAACAGAGATTCTCTCCTTCCGATCGCTAAGCACTGTCAAATTGATGAGGATATAGAAGCGTAAGATGATTTTTATAAAATCACTATTAATAGTTTTTTAACGTAACATGCAAAATAATATATAATTTGTTAATAGCTGGTACCCTCCTGGTCATGGAGATTTCTATGACAGTTTCCAAAACTCTGGTTTGCTTAAAAAATTCATTCGTGAGGTAATTAGATTTCATTCTCGTTACTCATAAATAATTTGCAATAATCCGCTTAAGAGAAACTCGAATTCTTTCCAGGGCCGCGAATATTGTTTTATCTCGAACATAGATAATCTTGGTGCCACCGTGGATATGAAAATCTTGAAGTCATTGTTGAGTAAAAGGCCGGAATCACCTCTTGAATTTGTAATGGAAGTAACCGACAAAACGCGAGCGGACGTCAAGGTATGTTTCATGAAAACTATGGAATTTGTCTGGACTAGCGTTGACATAGATCCTAATTTACATATTTTATTTTATAGGGTGGTACACTCATAAAATACGAGGATAAACTTCGTCTTCTTGAAATAGCTCAAGTTCCCAAGGATCATATCGACGACTTCAAATCCGTTAAGACATTTAAGTATTTCAATACTAACAATCTCTGGATAAAACTTAGTGGTATGTATTTAAAAACTCTTGTCATACTATATTATATAATAACAAGAAAATGTTATATATCCCATCTAATAAATATTAAATCGTATTTATTCCCTTTTAAACAGCCATTGAAAGAGTGCTTGAACAAAAAGCATTGAATTTGGAGATAATTGTAAATAACAAAACTTTTACCAATGGCCTAAATATAATACAACTTGAAACAGCTGTTGGAGCCGCTATGAAATCATTCGAAGGAAGTATTGGTAAGTTCAGAGAGATAACTGGATTTAATAAAATAATTCTTTATTCTTTAATCTAAATTTTTTTTCGATTCCGCTTTATCTTATATCGATTCTGTACACGATTGTGTTTAATTAAAAATGTTTATTTTCATGCTATAGGTATAAATGTACCGCGCAGTAGATTCTTGCCGGTGAAAAAGACCTCTGATTTGATGCTTGTAATGAGTAATTTATATACACTGCGCAACGGATCTCTTGTAATGAGTCCTCAAAGGATGTTCCCTACAACACCTCTCATTAAATTAGGAGATAATCATTTTTCAAAAGTTAGTAGGACTTACTCTTATTTTAATCCGCTAATTCACGTAATTCTTTAACTTAATCGTAACGATGTCCAAATTCTTACTAATTCCTTCTCTTTTTCTTGCAGGTGAAAGAGTTTCTGACTAGATTTCCGACAATACCGGATCTCCTCGAACTGGATCATTTGACGGTGTCGGGTGATGTCACCTTTGGAAAGGGGGTAACATTGAAAGGCACCGTCATTATAATCGCCAATCACGGAGAACGCATAGACCTGCCTTCCGGAACCGTTTTAGAAAATAAAATTGTATCGGGCAATCTACGCATATTGGATCACTAAGTCGCAGCGACAGGCAAAGAAGCATTTTACTTGTTTTACAGAGATCGCGTAAATGTTTGAGAGAACGAGGATCTGTTAGCAATCATGTCCTATCTTAAATTAACTAGTCAAGCGATTAAATTGTACATATTCATAATGTTATTTTAAAGAGAAAGGGCCGGAAATATATTTCTATAAGAATTATTTTACCGAATTGTATATAAGAACTTATATATGAATTTAATTGAGATATCAAAGAGAAATTTATAATGTATAAAATATTTACTGTTGTGTAGGCATGAAAGTTTACAAGGTATATTCTATTATAATAAATGCTCTTTCAAGTTTTACTTATTTATTTATTGAAAACCCCTTGTGATACAAATAAATAAAAAAAAACAGAAGTTAAATGTGTTAGCTAATAAAAATTACATTATCGATTGAAAATAATAGAAAATAATTAAAATTATTTAATAAATTAAAAAATAGTAATTATTTATATTCTCCAAAAGATTGCATTGTTATTAATATTTTCTCTCTCTCTCTCTCTCCGTCTTTTTCTCCCCCCTCCCCGCCCTCACCGACCGCTCGTAAGATTAGTGTCATCTAGCGATGCACGACGAATTTAATCAGTCGAAAACATCGTGACCGACGAGCTCGAGGGTCCGCACTCCGCAGTGCCTCGCGATAGCCCACGATAGTCCGAGCGAGCTAATGGAGGACAACGATGTGTTCCGATAGGATACGCGATCGGGAATTTACGCTTGCCGCGTACGCGGAGTGAGGCGGAGTATCCTTCTCTTCCATGTCCGTCATCCTGGCGGAACGATAATTCGCAGGTAAACGGAATGTTCGTGCGAAAGGGATCCGGGGAACGAGCGATTACGTCGGAGGGGAAAGAGGGTGACGCAAATTCGGAATTCGTCTCGGCTCGCGCGACATTGCTATTTCCGGGCCACCCAGCGGGTCAGTAATTAACTCGACTCTACGTGGCTCGACCCCACGAGCGAGGGGATGATGGAGATCGCCGACGCCGTCTCAATTCCGCGAGCCCGCATCCATTAATCCGTCGCGTAATCGCGCTGCCCTTCGCGATTCTAGATTGAGATCGGTATGGGTGCTTCTGAGCTTAACCTACCTTAACAATGTAATATATATGTATCTCTGGTACGGATTAGTCTAGCAAGACAGTAGTTGTGTTAATCGAGATTAAAAGTATTTCTGCTTTACTTGTATTTTCGACCCTTTCGAACGAGAGACTTACAATAGAAAAATATTAATTACCTATGTGCATGTTTAATTATATATATATATATATATATATATATATATAT
>VBVR01006413.1:0-10323 GCA_011638315.1 Tetramorium parvispinum | reverse complement strand
CGTGGGAGGTCTCCCTGGAGGACGATCCTCTGTACGCGCCCGGCAGCACTAAAGTTGTCGGCAGGAGACGACGAAAGAGCAGCGACGTGTCGAGTAAGTGTCTTTTGATTTTTTCAGAAATTGTTAAAGTAAAAGATAAATAAATTATCAATATTAAAATTAACATTAAATTGACCTTGAAAATTAAACATAGTTATTAGAATTAAAAACATTATTTAATAAATAATAAAACTACATATCACATAAAAATCGGATGTTTTGGCTTATTTTGAGCGATGCTTGTTAAGAGAAATTCTCACTTGCTTTGTTAGGTCATAAGCGAGTGTAAATTGTTGTATTGTTTTAATAAAAAATGCAGATGACTAAGAGAGTTTAGTCTGTAATATATTTTAATAAGAACAACATGAGCCACTAATAAGAAAATTTCAATATTTTTTTCGAAGACGAGTGATAGAGAAAGAAATCTTTTTTGAGATAACAAAAAGATTTATTTATCGTATTTGTTAAAAAAATTATATAGTTTAATGAGAAAAATTTAAAAACAATAATCTCTTTTTTAAACTCGATATTATTTTAATCTCAATAATTTTTTTATCATGTCATAATTTTGAAAAGTTAAAATGTTAAATGTTAAATTTAAATTTATTTAAGTTAAAGTTATTTAAGTTAAAAGTTTAAATGTTAAATTTATAAGAAGGCTATTATAATAAAATCATGTGTAAAATATACCATAAATAACGTGTTAGAAAAATCTCTCGTGGAAACAGGCTTTGAGCCTGTTTTTTTCCAACTACTATGACTCTTCTTTCGAGTCGCAGTGTTGGTTCTATGAACATGAGGTAATTTTTTTATCGGAGGTAGGCTGCCAAGCTTGCCCCCGAACCCTCCTCCTTCATCTGGGCTTGGGACCGACACTGATGGCTTCTGTCCTTTTCATCACCATAAACGGTAGATGATACTCTCGGTGGGTTATCCTATTCCACCGAGAGATGACGATTGAGTAGTTTTTAAACAAATAGGCTCGTACGCGCTTATAAAGATGTTAGCTTTTTTGTTGTTCTATCTTTATCATTTAGTACATGTAAAACAAGGATGAAATGATAAAAAAAACGCGAACGGACCATAGTATTTGTTTTGATTTAAACTTGGATCTTCAAGTTCGTAAGACAGCGCACACTTCTCTGCGCCATTAACCTCGACGCCATGAACTCATCATGAATTTATATCGTAAATTGAAAACCTTATAACTTGTTGCAAAAATTTGATACTTTTTAAATTTTAATAGTATTTATATAAATTTTCGAATGTATTTTGTTACCAAATCTTTATTCACAATAGGTTTAATTAACAGTATTAACAATATTAAAATTCCATTTGGAAAAATTGAATTTTAATAATCCATTAAAAATCGTAGATTATTTATAACTTTTATGTTCTCATACAATTTAATAAATCCAATATTTAATTTCAGAAAATATTTTAGCTTTTTCATAAACTAAAAGTCCTAACACATAATATGCTCAATTTTAATTTTATTAAAATGTCATATATTATAACACATTAAAAATGTATTTAGAGAGAGATACTATTTTCTGTCTCTTGACTGGATTTTGATGATTTAATAATTTACACTTTTGTAAGAATTTTGTATATTTTTTCAAACCAGTAAACTGGACACTGATTATTTATCTAAAAAATGTATCTAATAAATCTTTTTAGAATAATTTCCTAATGTAGAATTTGATAGTTAAAAATTAATATTTATAAAAAAATTGAGATAAAGGTTAGACAAATTATCTGGATTGTTAATTTATTTTTATTGAGAAAAAATCACCTAATTTATTATAGTAAATTAAATGTAAGGAATTCAATTATATATACATATGTACATATATATATGCAGGTGCATGTACATATGTACAATATACACAATGTTACATTAACTCTATCATTAAATATTGTAAAAAGTTCTTTCAGAAATTGACTTCAAATTTAAATGACCAGTAAAGCACTTTGTAGTTTTTTTTTTCTTACAAGTTTAATCTGTAATTTTACGAAATTGTATTATAATGAAGTATTTTGAACAAAATTGTACTTTTATAAAAAATTTATAGATAAAAATTCTTTCTTGTGTTTGGAAAAAGCTATTTTTTATTGAGTTGTTAGTTTTGAGTTGCATCCATTGCATATTATGTGTTTAAAAAAGTTTGTCTTGTCGAAAAAAAAAAAATTTAGAACTTTTTGAAACGACAAATCTTTATTAAACCAAAAGAACATATGAATGAAATCATTTTTAAGTTTTAAACAAACTTGAATTATGAATTATAAAGTTCTTTATTTTATTGTGTCTGCCGAAATTTCTTTTGTGCACGAAACTGAGGCAGAAAGAGAGAGAAGCAAGATGTACGAACGAAATGCGAGATCGTTGATCGTGTTCCAGGTGTAGGTTCCGCGTCGAAGCTACGCGATTTCGACGACTGGCAGGATCAGCGACTGTCGACGACCGACGACGATCTGATCTCACCGTACTCGGACTCGTCCACGAACGATCTGGATCAGATACGGCCGCAGGAGCTCACGAAAAACGGCACCTACGTCATACGCCGCGGCCGCAAGAAGGAGCGGAAAGTTCTACCAAAGACGCCGACCAAGACCAAGAGCCTGTCCTTCGAGAACGGCGAGGATGGGGGCCGATTGTCGGACGTGAAGCGATACTCGAGCACCTTCGACAACATCAAGAGCCTGCTGAAGGAGGGTAAGCTGGAGGGTCTGGACGAGCCGCCGGCGGAGTTTGCGATCCCGGTGCCGCCGCCGGATCTTATCCGAGTCGTGTCGATGCCGGCGATCAACAACGATGCCGGCAGTCGGGCCCAGCTGGAGATCACCGTCGAGGAGGAGGAGGCATCCGACATCTCGGACAAGGACAAGGAGCGCGACAACGTTCAACTACCTCGGCTACCGCCGTCGCCGCTCGAGGACGATCAGACGGGTCTTCGTCTGGACCGATCGAGAGACTGCAACGGCATCCCGACGGCGCCCAACTTGGCGGATCTGGATATCGGCAGGTCATCGGTGACCGGCGCCGAGAGGAAGAGACTCGTTGGCGCGGTGAGCGACGAGCGGCTGGCCTCCAAGATCCCGGTGAACCTGCTGATAGAGGATCAGATCGTGAAGAAGGCGCTCAAGGAGAATCGCCGGCAGCTGGAGAAGGTGAGCGACGCGATCAAGGAGATCGAGAGCGTGAAGAACAGCGAGTCCTACGGCGAGAGCAAACGCTGGCGGAACGGCGACCTGAAGCAGAGCTCGAAGCGCAACAGCTTCGAGAGCGAATTCCCGCCGGCGGTCCACGACGGCCGGAAGCCCGTGACGCTCGACGGCAGCCCCTACGACGGCAAGACGCGCAGCTGCAGGCAGCAGCCGCAGCAGTACAGCTCCGACTCCGAGACGTCCAAGGCCAGCTCGGACGCGGACTTCGCGGACCGGAGGAAACTCAACGGCGCCAGCGACGTCGTCTACTCGTCCGGCAGGCGGCTGCGCCAGAATGGCATCGAGAACCACAAGAACGATCAGAAGCAGATCGAGAATGTGATCGACGCTATTCTGGAGGACTCGAAGAATCCGGAATTCCAGGTAGGAGCAGGACCGGTGAGTCCCCGCAGCTTGAGTAGACTCGCGTAACTCGGATATCTCGCGCGAACACATCGCGACGACGCGCGTCTCATGTTCTTACGTTTGCGTCGCTTAAAATGCCGACGCGCGAAAAGACGAGGCGGAAATAGAGAGAGAGAGAGTCTCGCCTTAGCGGCGAGGCAGGGGATACCGAGCTGCATCTGCGTCGTGAAAAATGCAAGGGGAGGAGATGCACGGCCGTGGTGGACGCGCGCGCGCGCCGCGATGGTGAAAAGGCGCCGAGCAGCTGAGACCGGAGCAGGCCGCTCTATAAATTGATAGTATTACCTCTATAATATAGGATTCCATTAGCGATGCCGCGCTACGGCCGCATTTTTTGTCGTGAAATGTGGAGGTACTGAGGGAACCGTCGCGCGCGCGGCCCGCTTCCCGCACGCGAATCCGTTTTTAGTGATTCCCAAGTAATTAACACGGCCGAGAGATTTTAATTTTTTATCGCATAACGTATCCGACGTTAGATCCCGCGTCTATTAGTATCTTTAACTTGCGCGCTCAAGTTCTCGTTTGAAACGTTCTAAGTAATTATTTATAACATTTTAGTCTTCGTAAATTGTAAGTGATGAATGTAATCGCGATCGATGCAGTTCTTCGAGATATGTTTGCGTTTCAATTAACAATCTAAAAAGAGTAACAAATAATCAATTGATTGCCGTTGTCTTTCCGTTGAAAGCATCTCTCGAATACAGAACCGTGAATTATCTCTTGTTGATTCATCGCTTCGGTCTAAAAATATCTAACAGACTCGCTGAATAGTCATCGAGGTGAATGGTCATTCATACATATATCTTCACGAGGGCCCTTCATCGATTAAAAGTTCTGAGTTTCCAGTTCCCATTGAAATTTGCATTCACCAGCTCTTTAGAAGCTTCGATTTGTATCAATCTGAAATTAAATCTCACGTATCTCGTAATATTGTTCATCAAGGCACATACAGGACGTTATAAAAAAAAGGTTGAGGACTTGTAAAGTAAATAGTAGTGCCTACTAGGCTGAGTGAAAAATGCCGAATAAATATCGTTCAAAAATTCAATTCAGAGATAGAAGCGATTTTCGGGGTTGCTAGGACAAGCGATTTGCTTGTTCCTATTAAGCGATGTGAAAACAGCGCGGATTATCTTACACATTTTCACTCTGATGTTTGCAAAAGCCGCGCGAGATTAAATTTTTCGATTTGGAAACTTTCCACACGCGGTTATAGTATTTCTATTGACACAATCATCACTGACTGATCTGTCACGCAAAAGTATATAATCGATTGCTCGCATATTATTATCTTAAAATCTAAAACTTTACATGATTTGATTGATTGTTAAATGTACTCTCATGCTATTACTTAACACAAAATCGTAACGCACAATTAAAGTTATTTGTTTATAAAACATAAACGTTAAAATCATGAATTGAGAAATATTATTTGAAATTGAAGCAGTATAATTTTTATTTATAAATTATCATTTTGGACATTAATATTTGGACAGGATAAATTCCTAGGTGGAAAGTTTGATTTAGGAGCAACTGCATTCAAATAAAAACGTTTGTGTTATCAAATAAACATTGGCTATCAAATATGTCAAGCATCATTTGCATTATCACATGTTGAACATTTAATAAAAAGTATTACACATCCCAGCAAACACAATGTTACATGTAACATACGTGTTAGCTGTAATTTCTTACTCAACAATGTAACTGTTATTATAACAGTTACATTGTTGAGTAGGAAATTACAAATAACATGTACATTACATGTAACTTGTGTTTGCTGGATTTTGACATTGAAATACTGTGAGGTAATTATTCAACAATTATTCAACAATGTGACTTTCTTGAAACACAAGAATGAAAATAAAGAAGTGCGTTGCTTGGCACTAAATATGATTCTGTTTACCAAATACTCTTGTTTGAATGAAACATTATTGTACTTTGAATAATTAATCTTCCAAACTTATCGCTCACGCAAATCTGGCAACCGAGATTGATGAATTAAGTAGATGCAGAGATAGATTTCACATAAACTTGTTTTTCTTTTCGGGAATGAAATGAAATCCGAGCGTTCCACGATTACGTCGCGAATGAGTAAGGAGTTTCCGTGAGGAATGAGTCCATTCGCCGAATTAAATTGACAAGATTTCCTCTCTCGATGAACGGGACCGTCTTCGAAAATCGTTCGGTTCGGAACTGCAGTTTGCTGTACGTTGACAGGTAAGCGTCGACGTGATGGAGTTTCCGCCGTTGCCGCCGTCACCCGTCGAGGAAGCTGACGAGGAGAGCTGCTCGGACATTGGCCAGAGTGCCGTGATGACGCCACCAAAGTCCAAGAGTCACAGCAGCAGCCGGACCGTGGAGTACAGGCCGAGGGTACCACCCCATCGTATCCCGCCGGTCATCGACCCAAAGGAGCAGGCTTCTTTGAACACCAGGTCCATGGATGCCGGCTTTACCAGAGGGAGACGCACACCGACCACCAATAATTCCAGGCGAGAGGTGAGTTCATGTGAAATATTCAGCCGGGGATGTAACATAGGTCTTTGTGTATGGTTTGCCGGCGGAGATTAACCTGTCCTGTATTCCTTATTTTGTCTCGCATGCCAACATCTCGTACAACTATTTATACGTAATAAAATATTAATAACATGTAGCCATATATCTCTAGATATTTTTTATAGAGTTTTGACAGTTTTTTTATTTTATTGTCCATTTGGTTTTCGGTTATTTCGAATTTTTGATATTTTGCTTTTTTTTTCTTAAATATTGTAAATTGGACGTGAATACGTCTTATTTTTAAAAGATCTTTAAAGATTAAAAAATTATAAATCGTGATAACCAATATATCCTCGTGTTCACCAATCCAATTATTAGGATATTTTTCACTTAAATATCTTATTGCGAGTGGGGAATTACGTGCCAGCGCATCCTCTTGCCAGAAGTATTTTATCTCTTTTCTGGCGGATAACAGGATGTTGAATCATGTGAAAGAATTAATAAGTCAAATTCTAGAAAGCATCGGTATTTTTACCCATTTAAATTAACGTTTAAAAAAATAAGATTATTTACTTGCAAAAACTATATTAGATTGTATCTAATTTGATTGTTTAATTTCGTTGTAGATAGGATTTTGAATAATCCAAATATGCTTGTTATGTCCCATTATTGGTAAAAGTTCCTTCGTTTTCTCATAAAATATGGATACGGAAATTTTCATTCTCTTCAATTCGTCTTAAGTAATATTGGCAGTAATTTATCCGTTGAATTTCATTTCTAGGCTATAAATTGTGCCCAACAGACAATATATGAAATTTCTGAGTTTATAAAATGCAATGGAGCGAAAATTTCGAAACATCACATTCTCTAATGCATATTTCATTACACTGATCTGTGGATTAATTTCAATGTATATTGTAAATATTGGCAACATGCAATCTTCATGTTCTACTATACTGACTTTCGAACTTTCGAATTTTCAGAAAATCTCAAATAATAAATACAACATGTACGTAGACTGAATAAATTATTTTTTATTATTTTTACTGAAACTGAAATGTTTAGAGATATTTTTGACACTTTTAATAATGTTTAGAACGTTAATCTTTTTTTCATTTTCTGTTCTAATATTCTTTATAAATAGTTATTTATATGATTTAAGAACTTGCAGTCTTCTCATATGACATTTTAGCTTTTTTTTAACGAATTAATGTCTCGTCAACATTATAAATTTGTGGCGAATCAGAATTTGTAGCAAAACTTTGAAATTACTTGGTAACTCGGAAACCTGTTCTTTATCAAACAATAACAATGGTTAAGTTTGCTCGTTGATGCTTAAGGATAATCTTCTTACGCATTCAAGCGAGAATAAATTTGAAATTTCATTACTGTTTCCTTTTGAATAATATTGTTTTTGTTCACTTGCATTTCTATTTTTCTTAAATATGACTCCTTACTCTTGGATACGGTTTATATTTTTTTGCTGAAAAAATCGATAAGCAAGAATCTATATTTACATTAATAATAAGTGAAAATTTGACTTAAGTGATTATCAGAAATAGAGATATGCCATCTTCGATCAGACTGGTTCATTGTACCTTAACGTTTGTGAATTTTTATACTCTTTCTATTTAAATTGTGTATTAATTATCAATCTTGAAACGCAGTGGGAACAATAAATTCAATATAATACTTAAATCAATAATCGATTTAATTTTTTTATGTTAATAAACGTTTTATATTATTATAAAGAATTTATTTCGAAAAATATTAACTATATCCAGTCAAAGTTTGAATTTGCATTTCACTTTAATCCATGATAGGCTTTGCCAATGTTTCTAAATGTTCTAAATATCTATAATTCTTAACATTGTTGTAAATGTACATTTATATATTTTTTTCTAAATATTCACATTTCTTTTATTTCTCTTTAATATAGAGTCTCTCAAACGAAAAGATAATGTTTTACGATAACTAGTATCTTTTCTTTTTGAAGCAATCTTTTGTTACTGTTTTGTATTCAACTTTTGATTTAAAATACTTTTTTACATTTTGTGCGATCTTAATGTAGTCTATGAAAAGAAAAAAAATATGAATAAAACTAAATTATATAGTCATATAAAATAAAAATTATCAGTTGCATTGTTACAGCGCGTAATTTTTTTACTTACGATTGCACTTATAAATACTCAGAGATAAATTTTAAAACGGTTTAAACTCGCTATTATACGAGGACTCGAATATAGATACAGAATCTCGAATAATATCCAAGTTGCGGAAGAAGAGAGAGATATAAGAAAGCATGGAGTAAATGTACGGAAAAAACGAAAAACGCAATAAGCAAGCTGGTTGCAATTTCTCATATTGCCGTAATAAAATGATACGTTGTATTTCTATTATATCCCGAAAGAATTTCCATGTTAAGTGCAATGTTCAACCGTGCATAAATTGCACAGCCGCTGATGGCAGTCGATGACACGGAGAGATATCGCGCCGGAAAACCCGTGTATTCGTGCAGATTTATTCGTGTGCAGAACTCGGTGTCGCAAAACTTTTCGAATATCCGATATAAATAGATGCGTCAACATCGCACGATGATAACATATTGAATTCGACATTTTGACTAAACTAGGATAATTTACAATATCGCGAAATTTGCGCAGGGGAAATGATTAATTTTAATTATATCGTATAATCGTGTATGTGGATAATAATACACGATCCTATTATATAACATATAATTTAAGTGTACATTATTGATTTATTTTATTACGTATATAAATATATCCGTATAATTTTATATATCATTATACATTATATTTTTTAGTTTCTTGTGCTTGATAATAATATGGTTCAACAAGAGTTTTTTCAAACTATAATTGTAATCTATTACGTTGAAGTCATTCTTTTTTTCCGAATTTAATCTCAATATTCTCAAAATTGCGACGTGATAGAGTACCATTATTAAAATCAAAATTAAACAAAGAAAGGTTTCCAAAAAATAATCATTCTTTATTTCTCGAGTTTTTACTGGACTAATATACTTATGAAATATTAAATTGAGATTATTCTTAAGTAATAATATAATATATCAGTCCTGCTTTCTTTCTCTTTTCGCATTAATTTCACAAATTTTATTAGCATATATTTTTATATTTTATTATTTCATATTTTAAATGTCTACCTCTATAATATGTAAAGTTCACAAAAATAAAGGAGAATTTAATCTCTCTGTAAGAATTTAATAATTAGAATCAACGGTTTCTCCCGGAAGCAATATTTTTCTTAAGATTCAATAGAATGATCCAGAGAAATTAAAAGACGAGAAATTAAAATATAATGTTACTAAACTAAGTTCAGGACAGGTATTTCGCGTATCCCCTTGAAACAATAATGAGAATTCGCTTCGATATCAATATCCTTGAGACGACCTGTCTTGCACACCGTCCAATAGTCGAATCAATCTACTTTGAGGATCGCTCGGACAATACGCGTCTTCCCGTTCCTGCGACATCGGAAATTGTCGCAAAGGGGTGGGATACTTTGCACCGGAGACTAGATCAAAGGCAGGATGACGGAGAATATAAAGGACAGGCGAGATGACTTTTCCGAGTTCACATCGTAGCTCGCGAAACGGAGAAACATACGCATACTACACTTCTGGGAAATAAGGGTCCTCTTCCGCGACTTCTGTATTTTAATTTTTCCTTAATTCTCTTGGCTTGTTCACCGACATAATCATTTTGGCGGACAGCAATTTCCAGGTAATTTTCGCGGCGGGAAAAAATGTTTATATTCCAGAAGATGTGTACTCACACTTTTTAACGATATATATATATATATATATATGTATATATACATACGGTAACCATCCGTCCTACATTACAGAGGACAGTCCTTTATTTTATATCCGTGTCCTTTAGTTTTATTTTTTTCTTGAAAATTTACTTTTGTCCTTTATTTCTGAAAAGTCCTATAAAATGTATATTTCAATTTTTATCATCTTTGTATATTTTGTGTAATGTTTAGATAAACATGTGTTTCTTTTATACATATATAATTATTTTACATATATACAGGATGTCAGAAACAAAATGACCCACACGAAAGTTGGTGGTAGAGCGGGTCAAACCGAGAAGAAAAGTCATGTAC
>VBVR01006412.1:0-10320 GCA_011638315.1 Tetramorium parvispinum | reverse complement strand
ATCATCCCGTTTGTCACGTGGGACCGCAAAATTAAACTTAAAAATTACACCCTCGTCCGCATGGCCAACAGGTCGTTTGTTATTTTGCATGCTCTCTGACCTACCCTCACCGCCTCTCCTCTCGCGGTGATTCGCGTTTTCATCGTCGCAGAGAACGGCGTGTTACGCCGTAAACTTGTCACTCCAACAATTGAGCTTCAATCGCGTCCGAGTTGAGTTTCCGAAGGCGTCAAAGCCGGGTGTACCTCATCTCGTCGCGCTATCGAGTTTTCATCCGAACATTTGTCATTGTTAACGATTGATTAAGCTAACAAGCCATGCGAGTGGTTCCTGCTAATTGTTGAGTGATTTGTTCGAGAGCGAATTACGCGGGAAATTGCGTTCATCAAGAATAAAGATATTTATCAATTGTACAAATAATCGCAGTGCAATTAGGTATAAATTAGTTCATGTTATCAAAGTGATGATAAATTAAAATCTCTACATCATAATAATTATTCTCGTGTGTATGCTACAATTATGTACGAAAATATAAAAAGAAAACACACAAGGAATGAATGTAATAACAGAAATAAACGCGCAAATTAATTTTCATCATAGTCGCAATGCAAACGGTGTTCTAACCGCGCAGTTAAACGTCAGACGAGGAGCAACGTCAAATCTACAGACGGGGCGGTAGAGCTTAAATATTCCAGAAGACACGACGCGAAGGTACCGCGTCCTTCGATCGTGTACCTCGGCGCCCTACGAACCCTGTCAGCTGTCAGGTATGTCTCGCGCCAAAACGCGTCCGCGTTACCGGTGTGATAGCACGGCGGTTAATGGTTCATCCATCATCGTGTAACCGAGGACTTTCGGCGAGTTCGGTCGATTCGTTAATTGTACCAGGACGAAGGCGAGAATTATGCCTGTCAATTACTATCCGAGTTGTTTTTTCCGAGGTACAAAAATTATTTTCAACAATCACGAAAAATATTTCCTATATAAATAGAATTCTTCCTGTTTCTTTCTCATCTTCATTTTTCGAGAATGGAGATATTTAGCAGTGCATAGACATTATTTCTGATGAAATGATCGTATTACTCACGTCGACATATTCAATTTACCGCAAAACATCGTAAACAATTTGACGATGAGACAGGCCGAGCCTTTATGACAATAATCGTAAAGGTAGAGGGTGAAATCGGTTATATCGGCTCGAGGGCGCCCCTTCCGCACGTACACTGTACCTATAACGCGCATACATCGTTTCGCAACAAGCCAATGTAGAGCCTGGCCTAGACGACGCTATTCTCAAGATGGTCCAAGAGAGAAGGTCGGCGAAGGTGGCCGCGCGCACGTGGGGAAGGAGGGAGGTAAACTCACGAAAATACAGGTTGCAATCTCGGCCCGAGCTCCGTGGCTAACGTTAAACGGATGTGTTATTATGGCTTCGGCATGCACGCCGAGCAAGATAACTGCATATTGCGGCTTAACCCCTTCTAGGAGGATCATTCGAGTCACGATGCCCCCGTCTCCCGATAATACCTCCCGCGGTGGAAGTATATCGCATCATCCATATAATAACGTTTTATCTTGATTCCCAAGAATTTCCAGAGCTTGCGACTTCACTGCCTCCGTCTTTATTGATACGGATTTCTTAACGTCCTAATCGGTTGACTTGGACTTTTTATGTGTCGCGATATAATTTATTTAAGACTATTTTAATATTTATTCAAGGTGGTCGTAAATTCTCTAATTCTGATTCGCTTTAACTGTTGTGCGTCCGACGATTGCTTACGATTAAAGCATCACGATAAATATAAAATAACTTTTATACCTAGAGAAAAAAAGAGAAGAGATTTTATAAATGCAAACTGACTGTTTTGGAAAATTAGACAACGTAGATGCAAAAGATGAAATTATTAATCTTTAAAACATCAATTATTTAAACTATTAAAGATAGCATTTGTGCCGTTTAATAGAAGATTATACATTATATTTTATAAAATTAAAATGCTAAAATTATTCTGCATACATTCCTATTTGGGATATCAATGTCTAATATAAGATAAAAAAATCACGTTCCCTCGATCCCTTTATGAGTGAGTGATTGACAAACGATTTTGCAATGTGGTTAAGAGTTAACGCAATGTTCTGATAATTTTATGATGACATCCCTCTCGTTCCGCGTCAGGTCCGCGAGCTGATCTCACCGATACATCCTTCCGGTTGCATCGGGGTGCGTCGATCCTCACGGAAGTCGGCAAAGGTCCGCGGGTCATTTAATCGATACGCGAATAAAGGAGCGCCCTGCGAGTTATATCCGGGACGCGTATGATATCTCTATCCGCGTTGCAGCCGCCGTACGTCTTGGAGTCCGTGACAGGCAGGCGAGTAAGTAAGCAGGCAGGCAGGCAGGCAGGCAGGCAGACAGCCGCCGCCATTGGGAAGGGCCGCCGCCGTCGCTGCTGCTGCTGCTGCGATGGGTAGTCGAGAGGTAGGGAGGGTTGTCGGGAGGAAAGTCGAGGGAGATCCCGAGGGAGCGCGTACCCAGGGTAGCTCTGACGCGGACTCAGACTCCCGAGGGACACGAGCATCCGCCGGCGACGGCGACGGCGACGGCGCCGCCGAGCCCCCGCTGGCGCCGTCAGCGAGGCACCTGCCTCCTGAAGGACTCGGGGAATATTGCGGAGGACCTTTGGTACCTGTCATGCCGATTCCGCAAGCATTTGTCAGTCTGACTTCAAAGTAATGTAATTTTCCATTCCGGAGGAAAAAATAAAGAGATCATTTAACCATCGTGTTATCAATCAATAAGGAGATATCGTTATCAGCTAACCATGTTTTGCAATATCCTGCGAAATAATTTTGTTTTTCTCTCGTAATTCATTTTCGGTCGATTATAATAAGCTTGGACAAGCTCGTAATTATTTTCAATTATTCGCAAGTTAGACTCGATTGTTTATTAAGCGAGCGTAATTTGGAGCAGACTCTATGTGTGTGTGCGTGTGGTGTGAGTAGAAGATTCCCCGAAAGAGAATCTCTTAAATCGACGTTGCCGGTGCGCGACGTGCATCGCCACAAAAGCGACGCCAAGTTTGCGGACTTGTCAACGGGTGGTCGCTTCTCAAAGGAATACCGCCGCGTCGCGGGAATGCGTCCTCGAGTATGTCTTTTGTAACGTGCGCTTTCCTTCCTACGGGCTACGCAGCCTTCCGCATACCGCCCGCTATTAAGAAGCACGCACACGCGGATGCCCGTCTCGAAGTTCGCCAACTTCATCTACCGTCTTCTAATTCCGTACGGACAATTTAACCTTGTCACGATCGTCGCAATTTGCTGCAACATTACGTGATCGTTCCAAACCTTCGCGTATTTAAAAAATTTATTAATTCAACACATGCTTATAACTTGGATATTACTTTTTTTAAAGCGCAATTTTAGTTATTATCACTACAAAATAATGTTGAAACTAAAGGAATAATTGGAAAAAATACGCGAAATTATCTCTTGGAGTAAAAGTAATATATCTAATATACATCTTTGAAATGGAATGAAAAATTATTTATCGAGATGAGATGATGAGAAACGAGAAACGCGGATATAATTGGAAGGCGCGTGACGTAGAAGCCGGGCGTTCTTCGTAGACAATAATTTAACGAGAGGCCGATAACTTAATCCGAGTTAGCGGACGCGTTATAATGATTATGACCGCCGGTGAGGACTTAGTGCTGTCACTGCAAAAACTAATAGCGGCTTAAGTTTTAGAGGAGACACGATTAAACGGCTTAAAAGGCTAAGCCGGAAATTTACATTGTACCGGTAGCACGGCCGTCTCCTGTTTGTTCTGATAGTCCGCTATCACTACGACCCGAAGAAAATAAAGACTGAAGCAAATGTTTTTGTCGCTACGTTACATCGATAGGAATATATCAGGATTACTTAATCAATATAAAACGATTAGCAATTAATTATGTAATGTTACCGATTAGTTACATATGTATTATGCTGTAATAATTCTTGCAATTAGTCATTTATTTTTTATTTCTCTGACGTATAATCTTTCTTTTTTACAAAACTATTTTATTTATAAGCAATTTGGTTCGATTGCCGTTTAATATATCATTTTCACTTTAATTACTTACTTTCAATGCAACCAATCGCGTTTCAGCTCTAATGTTTAACGTAGGAAAAGGGAGGGAAATAATAATCATCGATAAGCAAGCGCCGCTCCAGCTCCGGATCGTTAATCATTTCTGCGCGTGTAAATTAATTCCGGGACGATAATTATGCATTTATGCGAGTACGCACAAATTACAATCACGTTCCTGAGGCATAATGCACATGATTCAGGTCATTGCGTTCTACTCACCAATTATAATGTGCTTATATATCGAGTATATTTAGGCGTTCCTTCATACTTGCCGTTAGAAATGCATATGCACAGCTGGCTGGAGGATTTACATATGATATATAATGCAGCTCTAATAAAGCATTGTACAGATTGATAAATTAAGATTTCTCGAACAATATCAGTTTAGTTGCATTTCACAGTTTCCACAATAAATCCGTATTCACGTATCAAAGCATCGACAAGAAGAACTTTTACTTTACAAACGTATATATGTATACGTGATTCTTCATTTTTGTTGTGCGCGACAACTTTTTTTCTAATTTAGCTAATAGGACGTAAGAAAAATAATTAATTTTAATATTTATTTAGCACAATATACAACATTAATCAAATTCTAAGAAAAAAATTTCATGAAACCTTATCTCTCAACCTAAAAGAAAAATTTAACTAATGCATCTGTCCGCTTTATTTATGATTTTTGAAAAATACTTGAAATTGAAGTCGGAATAACCCGAGGTCTGTCGATGCAGGCCGATATATTCCCATTAACGCAATTATCCTCCGTTCAACTGCTACCTACCGGTTGTCCACGTTATGACGAGGGCATTGGAATCCATTAATATGGCTTCGGTCTCGCGCAGGTTCATTATCGTGCATTAATTAGCAACACCCTATATCACTGGCAATACTCGGTCCGGCTTGCTATTTCGTGGCTAACCACTGGCTCGTGACATCCTGACCACGCGATGGCAGTCGGTTTGATCCGATAAAAGACGACGGTTTATT
This sequence comes from Tetramorium parvispinum, assembly GCA_011638315.1. NCBI lineage: Eukaryota > Metazoa > Arthropoda > Insecta > Hymenoptera > Formicidae > Tetramorium > Tetramorium parvispinum. The sequence goes on along the minus strand of VBVR01006412.1, from coordinate 5,198 downwards.
TACCGCAACACAAACAAGCAAACGTGTACGTCGAATATTTTTGCTACCGATTTACATCGTGCTATCACTTGCTAACGGATGTCTAGCCATAAACCCAATGCCAGTACAAAGTTAGACGGACATAGTTGACGATGAAGTAAATCCTTTAAACTGTTGAGATATTTAATATTGAAAGTTCAGAAATTGGACCGGATGATTCATCATTGCGTCATTGCGTATACATGTAATTTTGATAGTTTAGTTTAAAAAATATTTTTTAAATTCAATTTAATAAATCTTATTATTTAAATGTGTGTGATTATAATGGTTGACATATAAGAAGCAGCTTATATTATACTTTGCTAGGCAAAGATTGGTAGACACGTGATTGTTTTGTCCCATCTGAATCGTGATTCGTGAAACGACACTCTTTGCTCATCAATCAGCGCCAATATTTCGGTAGTCGAGTGCCTTTTACGTTCACTATTGGAATCCGGATGTGGCTACCGAGTAGTGGCTGGCTCGAAACGAGCAATGTGAAAACTTTCGTTTCCGCTCAATCGTCAATTCTGCCAACAAACGAGAAATGATACGAGTGCCGCGGCGCGGTTGCAATTTCGACCGTGGAAAAAGAGCCGCGCTATACCATACATTCGATGCTGCGTATAGCTATCGCGAGCCAGTGAGGTCTTCGTGGTCGTAAATCGCATTTTTAAAGCGTTCATAGCTACAACTAACCGAGTTTATAATTCGTAAGATCTACTTTAAATCACGTCTAAAACGGAACTTGTACACTCTACTCTTCTTATTCATTGTTGAAGAATTGAACAATTTCTTGCGACAATATAAAGACTTGAAAAAAATACGCACGAGAGAAACTGTGAAATAAAGATGAGAATAAGGAACTGTTGCGCGCGGAGTAGAAGCGGAGAAAGACTCGAAGAAACAGGAGGCTCAAAGGAGAGGAGAGAAATCACTGGTGGAAATGGTACAGCTAGAAAGAGAGGGTGTGTGTGTGTGTGTGTGTGTGAGTGAGAGAGAGACAGAAAGAGACACAGGCAGAAGGAGAGAGAGGTCCAGAATTGGATAGGATAGGCGAACTGGTGATTACAGAGGCCGGGGATTCCCCGGGGACGAGCGCCAGTCTCCCGCGGGCTTCCACCTAATTCCATCCTGGCTGACTACTGACTCTCATCTCTCTCTCTCTCTCTCTCTATCTATCTTTTTCTCTATCTACTCCGCGTACCTATTGCCTCTCTTTCTGTTTCCAACCATTCACGTCTGCTGATGTCCTGCTCTGTCTCTCTCTCTCTCTCTCTCTACCCTTTATAGTGAGACGCTTCGTCTTCCTTTTACCCTCCGCGTTTGATCAACCCTCAATTCTCCCTCTGTCTTCCTCTCTCTCCCTCCGAACACACGGTCCCTGCCTCTCGTCGTTTCTCTTTCCACATCTATTTGTCTCGGTCTTTATCCTGCATTTATGATTCGTCTCTTTCTTACCGTTCACCCTCTTCGTTCTCACCTGTTTCTCTCCTTTGTCTTCCGCTCTTTGTGGTAACTATATTTTGGTTATTCGGTGCACATATGCTCACGACCTGCTCCAACAATCCAACATCCCTGTATGACGTTGGAGCAGAAGTTTGGCGCTTTTTACCGTAGACACTATTTGTCCCCGTTTTTCGCTGTCCACCGTGACGAATGAATAAATCCCGCGTTAGTCGATAATTGATACTGTTAAGCAAACAATTGACAAAAATCAATTTTTCGCGAATGGAATAATTATATATTTTTAGTTTCAAAAGCCATGATTTAAAAAATTAATAAGATTATTAATCGTCTCGTACAAAAAAAATTTTTTTTAGATTGTTTACTCGCCGCCTTTTTAATTATTTAAATATTACAAATTATACTTCATCCTGCGTGTTACATCAAATTAAAATACAATATTACAATATACGATCGTGGAATGCAAATGTACAGTCAGTAAAAACAGTAGAATTCTCAAGTTCTAAAGTTACTTAGATAATTCGGTCGTTAGTGTAATTACTACAGCGTTACCGTAGACTCTTTGCAACAATAGTGGGTTTTGGCACTCGTATCGTAGGTTACTTTTATATCGAGGCACGGTTGCACGTGTCTGGCAGTTTCACGAAGCACCCTTTTAGCCAAGACTTCTTTTTCGTGCTTCACACAACGACGCTTTCACACGGACAAACACCTTGCGACAAACTTTGCTATTATTCGCGTATCTTTGCGACACAAATGTGAGAGCTCATGAACGTTAATTCCGTAAACCCACCGTCACCTAGAGACGGCAGATTCTCGCCTTTGTTTTATTTTGATTTTTTCCTTCTCACGTTTACCGCGCGCAAACTTCGCTCTTTCCTTTACCCTTTTTTTCCTTTCCTTCGTACCATGGAATCGAAAGGGTCTCCAGCATTATCGTGAATTAAAGCTATCGTGGTCAGAGATACTGTAGTACGCACACGGTGTGTTTTAATTTATCTCGATATCTCGTAAGTTTTACAGTCAAGATTTCTAAACGAACAGGTACTTATTTTTTAAAGATAAAAATAATTAATGCTATGCATTTTAAAACTGTGTCAAATATACATAAGTCGCATTCGTAAATTTGTAAATTCGTAAATTCGTTATTGGATCATCTTTTCTGGCAACTGGATAAAATTAACAACAAGTTACATGTTAATCTGTTTATATTATAAACGCTCGATCATTAATACTTAATTTATATCGATTTCTATATATTATGAAAAATATATACATTTGGAGTGATGAATATAATTCATACTAAATAAAAATAAAAATCTAACAATAATTAATAATGGTGACTTACGTTTGAGAGATCGAGGCTTCGCCTGCTTCCTCCTGGACATATCACCTCACTGGCACGCACTTGCGAACGTGGACGGGGACACGGGGGATCAATAGCCGCTCCTCGCCGGCATGTCACTCGTCGCACTCGTCGGGAATTGGAATTTCTTGCCGTCGACGATTTTATCCGCGAGGAACAGCGTAGTCGCGAACGCGAAACTCGAGGGAAGCGCGCATTCAGCTTCGAAGGTTCGCGCGCGTAACCACGTGGTCTGCGGCGCACGAAGGGCATACGAACGGGGCGCGCCTCGCGTACAAACTAGCGACAGCCGCGCTCGGAGGACGCGCGACGAATGACGCGGTTGCGTCGCGTCCGCGGAGAACCACTGGCACGAGCCTTGCGCAAGCGTGCGGATCTCGTGCGGCCGCGGCCGCGGCCGACCCTGCGCGCGACACTAGCCACGATTTTTAATTCAATATTTTCGGCAATGGCAGAAGTAAACAAGTATGACAGCGATCTTTCTGTGTAACTTTTCTATGCATTCGTAACATATACTAAAAAAATGTGTTGTTTATATAAACTTATGCATATAAGGAACCTATTAGAAAAACATAAATATTCTTTACGTGCTGGCTTCCTTGCCAATAATTATATAAAACACAATTTTGTATTTTATGCAATTGTGTAATATACAAAAGTGGAATATGGATAATAAGAGTCATTGTCATCGCTATGCGCTAATTAAGATGCGCTAGTACCGGTATTCATAGTTCGTTCTTATATTTAATTGTAAGACCATTTTAAGTGCAGTCTTAAGTTGCTTTAAACAAATCACAGAGCTGTATTAGAATCTTAAGACATTATTTAAGACGATCTTGAAATAAAAACGGACTATGAATATCGGTGCAACAACTTGTAAGTTACGAATCGTAACTTACGCCACGTGTACGCCATAGCGTAGAGTTCTACTTTATCGTTGATAGAAAGGAGTAACGAAATGATAACGTATCTACAGAGAGATTGGAACAAGTATACGTGAAATTCCTTTAATTGCTCGTTTGCATTGTATATTTTACTGTGTAATCCAATTTTTAGAATAAATATTAATTTACAGCGTTTAATTCTTCGTTGCATGCGTCAAAATTTGAGTGTCGAGTGACCTATGTATAGAAAATACCTAAAATTAATTTTGTATTATCAATTCTTATATATTTATAAACAGGATCGAGTTTTATTTATTATTTTTGTTTCAAAATAGTTTCAAATATTAACTTATTAAATATTAAAAAAGGTAACATTAAAGTTGAAAAATTTTAGATGCGCTAATAAAAATAAAATCTCTGAGGAGGTTGTAGTCACACGCGCAATGAAGGGTTAACAATTTTCAAGATCATTTGGTACTTTTAGAACCAAAATTCGTCACCACTCGATACATTTTTAAATATGTGTTTCAATCAAAGAAAATTGTGATCGCAATTAACGTGAAAAATTGTTGTTAATAGATAACAATTAATTCGTGAAAAATACATACGAAATCATACATAATATTCAGTAATGTTACGATTGCATGGAGTACACCTAATAAAACTGTCGCATCTTTGCGCTATCGAAATGATGTATTAAAAGGCAGAGCGCTTAGAATTTCGAGATCGACGAAAGGATCTCCAAGTTCCAGAGTCCGCTGCTTCGGTGCGCACAAGTACGCGAATATGATTTCGACTCTCATTTTGGCTCGATTTCAGGCGCCGAAAAAGTTAATTGACGTCGCAACGATCGCGCACGACTTAGAACTCGTTATATCAAAGATCTGATGTTACGCGGAACACTCGCGACAAGTTCTCGCTCGTGAAACGGTACGAGCACACGTCATGTTTACTACGAGTGCGGAACGTGAAACGATACGAAGTTACGACTGGCCGCCATTTGAAATCTATCGATTCTCGAAGTATCGAGGCTTCTCAAGAGGGCGTTAGTGTACGGCTGTATATACACGCTGCAAACTTTTCGAGCGTATTTTTTTCTCTACGTTGACGGTCTTTAATATCATCTCGTCAACGCCGAGACGTGTGTTTATCTTCATCTCTCGTATGCATGACATTTCGTCGCTCATTGACGCTATCATCAGACGTGAGTCAAGTTCTTTCGTTTTCCACTGATTGTTTTCATTGTTGCATAGGTTAGGATTAACTCGACGTGTACAATTGAGAAATATATACTTTTATTTTACATCGTTATTTTTTCTCTTTATTGCCCCTTTAATGCTAGGTTCGGTTACAGTGGCGAATTCAAAATAAGCCATCTCTCATTTGCAGAAGATGCTGGCGTTGGAGCGCATACCTGATCAAACCGGATACTTGGTGTTAACCGAGGATGGTGCCGTATTAAC
>VBVR01006411.1:0-10323 GCA_011638315.1 Tetramorium parvispinum | reverse complement strand
TTACTCTAAACATCTATGTACTTTAAATCGCATAAATTAAAACTTCATTTTTCGACTTTTGACCAGCTTTTCGGGATTCGGCCCCACTGTGCGGTGGTCAATCGGGACCGTGGTCAATCGGGACGGTAGTCAATCGGGACGGTGGTCAATCGGGACAGTGGTCAATCGGGATGGTGCTCAATTGTAACGTGGTCAATTTCAACGTGGTCAATCGGGACCGTGGTCAATATTAATATGGCCAAACGGGTGCCACTCCTATATACACATATCCCATGTCCCGTAAAAACCGTAACAACGCTTAACCCTCTGCCTACGCACTATTTCTCCCGATCACTACACATGGATTACGCTAACCCACAAACTTTGTCGACTCTGTTACGATCTGGTTTTCTTCTACCGATCGAAAAGAAAAAGAAAGTTAATAATGAGATTAAGAATAACGAGAATAAAAGGAGTATGTCAAGCAACTTCTAATTGCAGGCTATAGCGTAATTTCTTTCCCTTCGTGTGACTGTATAATTTATGCACTGTATTGCCCTGATTTTGGGCCTGACGCCCTGACGGGTAACGACGGCCCGAGAAGTCACGCAAGCTCTTGGCCCGACCTGCGCTTTCACGGGCAAGGCTCTCGTTGGACGCCTCAAGGGGACCTCCGAAGTATTGGGTGCAGGGATCTGTTGCATGACCCGAGGAGCTACAGGCTCCGTTACTTCTTTTAGAGTCTCCGCGGACACGCGGGCGACGGCATCAATGAATGTGGGTTTGGTGTAGTTACCCGACGCGACCCGACCACTTGCCTTCTTAAAAACGGAGGGGTCGAAATCCTGAGTCGCGTAGTACGCTTTTAATAAGCGGGCTGTCTGTTTCTTACGAACCGACACGCGCCCCCGTCGCACCATGTTCTCTCTATATATGGAGTGCGCATAATTAATTTAATTTTGTGTTTATTAAATAGCAATGATAGAGGAGATGAAATTGGAGGAAGAGGATCAGGGCGCAGTTAACACCGCGCTCAGCCTCTATGATGATGGAATTGACAGGATAACGAGGGTCAGAGCGCAGTTAACACCGCGCTCAGCCTCTAAGATGATAGAATATAAACAGGATAATGAGGATCAGGGCACAGTTAACACAGCGCTCAGCCTCTAAGGTGATAGAATAAAAGGCATAGCGAGGATCAGGGCGCAGTTAACACCGCGCTCAGTCTCTTAGGTGAAGGTATCACTTTTTCCCTTTCGATGATAGACCACTTTGGCGTTGGTGGAAGGGCTCACCCGTCGCTTTTAGGGCGATGGGTTGTAAGAGTCTACCGGACCTCCCTGAAAGGAGGTGCTTGGCATTCGGCGTGTCGATAAAGGCTTGCCTCACTGCCGATAGGGAATGGCAACCCGATTCCCTTGCCCGGTGACATGGCACCGACAGGGGGAGGATTACTCCCCGTCCATGGGCTGGCCGTGGGGCCTCTAGTGGAGGCAAACTTTGTTTGTACGGGCGTATGCCTGGCCATTGGATCGTCCCGGGTTCCTCGGGGAAAGGGGGGATGGTCTGGGTTCTGCCCCAGATCAATAGAGAAAATGCCGGCTTGGGCTGGATCCTCTCTTTTTTTGGAGGAGTGCGGGTGCCGGTCTCTCTGCACTTCGGTGTGGGGAGACGCGGTTTCCCGCAGAGGGTTGTGACGCCCGTCGGCTCAGATATATTTTGAGGTCTGGGCCAAGCGGGTGGGGCCGCTGGGGCCGCCGGAACGTATTTCCAGGTCGGGGTCCTGCAGTTGGTGGTGTACTCTTTTCGAGGGTAGCCCCCTCATAACATACAATATGACAGGATACGAGAAGAAGAATAAAAAGTTACCGGACCAGGGGGATCGGACTCCCAGGTCCCGGCACGGGGCTACCGTCCCAGGGTCATCATCCTGCAATGGGCGATCTGCATCTTGCACCGCAGGGGATGCAGTGGATCATGTGTCTGCGAAGACCGCTGGAGGGTTCTCTCCTGCAAGAAGCGTGGCAAGTGGCTCGATGAGTAGTCGTCCAGGCCCAGCCTGCTCGAAGAGAAGGGAGTACTCGACCAGGTCGAGGGACAACTCGATCTTGAGCGTTAATTCGGCGATGAGCGAAACCTCTTCGGCTTCAGCCAATGTTAGGAAGCTCAATAATAAGTGTGAGTTGGAGCTTGAGCAAAAGATTCAAGCAAACAAGCCGGTAGCAAGGTATTCTTCGGATACTTATAAAGATCTGGCAAACGATAACGTAGACGCAGACGCAGTCTCTGATTCAGAGAATTTTGAGAACGTGGACTCTGAGGTACCTGGTAGAATTCGTCGAGGAGGACAGGCGCTCTGTCGCAGAAAGTGAGAGTGGCAGGCATTCCGGCGCAGAAAGCGAGGACGGCAGGTGCCACGGTAGCCAGAGCCAATTTCAAAATCCGAGGAAAAGAGGGCGCCCTCCCACGTCGGGAGAATATGTGCAATTCGCCGCAAAGAAACAGGTGTACTACGACATAAGGAGAAAAGAACAGGTTCTAGACAGCGGGAAGAGGCTAAGAGCGATGACGTCTGGGGAGCTTTTTGTTAATATGGGCCTGGATCTACAGCGATAAGTAGATGAATTTATACAGAAGCTTACAGCAACGGTATCCGGTTTAATGTGCTTGGCCTCCGATGAAGTTCTTGTGATATCAAGGATTAGCAAGAACCTGAAGGGGACCTGTGTAAAGCAGCTGAAGCAGTCGGCTATAATCAACGCAACAGGTGCTGAAATCCTGAGGACAAGGGCGGAAAGTGCTTGCGACTATGACGCATCCAGGCAAATACGACAGCTGAAAATCCAGCTAGAGAGTTCGGAGAAGGAAACAAAATCTGCCAGGGAGGAAGCCAGAGAACTGAAAGAGGAACTGGCCAAACTGCGATCTGAAATTGACGAGCTTAGACAAAGTAAGAGTAGGAGGGCTGCAAGAAGAGTCATTAGAGACTCTCCTTCCCCCGAACCAGTCAAAGACTGGCCGGAAAGGATCCAGGGATGAGCGGAGGAAGAAAATCCAGTTCCAATGGAAGTAACCACTGACCTAGTACCAAATAGTGTGTCGCGGGGGAAGTCTCCGGAAATGATATCTCTGAAGCCCCCCAAAGACTTCAAAAAAGTAGTGCTCCCGCCCAGGGAAAAGTGGCTTGCTGCAATTAGATCACCACTCAAGGGAATACCTAAAGTGTTAGAGGATCGCCCTCTCGTAGGCCACAAGGTGATTCTAAATAAGAGAATTCTTCCTGAAAAGGAACAAAATTCAGGTCGTGTGGAGCACCCTCCTGTCTCTGCAGGACAATTGACTGCGGAGAATATCATAAACAGACTTATGCCACTGCTAAGTGACTGGTTGAAAACCAACTTAGCAGCAATGGGTATTGGCTCAACCGAAACGGTGGAGAGGATGGAAATAGAGGAGTATCTCACTCATCAACTCCAAAAACAAAGACTGATAAGAGGTCTAAATCTAAAAGATCTAAGGAGAGGAATGCTCAATCGAGCGTGGCTTCTACTGTAAAGGTGACACAACCCATGATCATCGAATCGTGGAGCACTGTTGCCAAAAAAGCAAAGAAGAAGCGAAAGAAGAAAGTAATCCCAGATAAGTCAAATACTCAGTCTGAGGTCCGCCAGAGTGGGCGTGTCCAGGGACAGGGTGCGAAATCGGGAAGTGGAACGAAGATCCAAAATGTGTAGAAAGCGCAGATCTCCTAGATCTGCTGCGGTGACAATAATGTGTCCGACTGGCCAATACTCTTCAGTGCTAAAGTTAGCAAGAGAAAGGGTAAATATCGAAGAGTTGGATATTCAGGTCCTCCGTCCGAGGAAAGCTGTGACGGGGGCACTGGTACTAGAAATCCCCGGGGCGAACAGTACGGCGAAAGCAGTAGCATTGAAGGATAAGCTAGAGACTGCCCTCAAAGACGTAGAGGGCGTAAAAGTCACAAGGCCTGTAAAAATGGTAGATCTCTTTATTGGAGATATCGTCGACCCTGTTGACATAGAGGAGATAGCTGAAGCCATTGCCAAAGCTGGGAACTGTGAGAAATCCACGATAAAAGTGGGTGGATCACGACGGGCAGTCAATGGTCTACAAGGAATATGGGTTCAATGCCCACTTACGGTAGCGAACTTAATAATGACTCAGGGAAAAGTCAAGGTTGGTTGGACCATGTCCTGTGTAACGTTGATGCAAGCTAGACAAGTTCTATATTTCCGGTGTCTAGAAAAAGGACACGTACAAGCCAACTGTACATCCCCTGTCGACCGAAGCGAATTATGCTACCGCTGTAGCAGAACTGGTCATGTAGCCAAAAATTGCAGGGAAACTCCACACTGCACAGTTTGTGAGGAGGCTGGCAGAAGTGCCACTCATCGCCTAGGTGGAGGCCGCCTGTAAGGCCCCAAATAGAAAGGCTAAAGGAATAAGGGAAGGGCCTCACCCTTCGGCCACTACTCCCGCCCCTATGAGGGAAATAGTCCCTTCGAGAAACGGGAGTGCTTAGCCCGCAGTGCGCGATGAGTCGGCCTCTAAACAGAGTCCGGCCCCCGTCCCTGTACGGCTGAGCAACTCGGGTGTTCCGACTGAGGAGAAAATGGAGGTGGATGTTATGCCACCACCTCAGGAGCAACCAAAAATAAAGAAGATGGGTGGGGAGGGGCCTGGTGCTAGTAGTAGCATTCGCCCCCCCCCCACGCTCATAGGATTCTGTCGGCGAACCTTAATCATTCTTGCCAATCCCAGGATCTCATGCTCCAGATCCTAGATGAGCGGGATATAGATATCGGTATTATCGCAGAGCCGTATAGGGTTCCCCAGAACAATGCGCTCTGGGCGGGCCCGAAAGATAGGTACGGCTACAATTACATGGCGCAGGACAAGACATCCACTGCCCTGTTCTTTAGTAGTCTCGGGGCAGAACTTTGTCCTGATCAGATGGGGAGAGTGGCATGTTTTGGGTCTATATCTCCCTCCAAGACTGCGGATTTCGGAGATAGAGGATTGTCTTGACGAAATCTCCAGGATTGTCCGGCCTATGGCGTCATCCCCTCTCCTGATAGCGGGTGACTTTAATGCTCACTCATCGCTGTGGGGATCTCGTCGCACGGACGCTCGCAGGCTTGTAGAGGATTGGACCTACGCTTTAGGCCTGTCCTATTAACAGGGGCAATACTAGCACCTGCGTGCGCGCTCAGGGAGAGTCCATAGTCGATCTGACATGGGCTTCCCCTGCAGCTGCGGCAGTAATCAAGGATTGGAGAGTCCTTGAAGATGAAGCGTCTCTCTCAGACCACCTGTATGTGGCAATCTCAATTGAGATGCCACAATGTAACCGGTGTGGAGAGGAGAACCCGAGAAGATGAACTTTATCCAAGCTGAGCGAAGACTGGCTCACAGCGGCCCTATTGGTGGAGACTTGGTGGGTCCCTGCACTAGAAGATGAGGAGGCTCTGTTTGATGTGGAGAAAGAACAGCGTTCCATCAACGACACATTGACACGAGCGTGCAACATGACAATGTCAAGAAGTCTCCCTCGTCCGAGAAGAGCGATGCCATGGTGGTCGTAAGAAATTGCGGACCTCAGAGCGACGGCTATAAGAGCCAGAAGACGATGGACCCGCGCCAAGCGTCGACAGAGAGGGACTGAAGAGTCGCATGTAGTTTACCAGGAGGCTAGAAAGGAGCTACGGGTGGTGATATCCAGGGCCAAGGACGAAGGTTGAGGTAGATTTCTCAGTGACCTCGACAAGAATCCTTGGGGCCTGGCCTACAAAGTTACTACTCCGAAGAGAAAAGCTCCGACGATGGGCTCCTCCAACAACGGAACAATTGGACCTGGCCTTCCTGGAAAGAGTCATAGACACTCTGTTCCCCAGGGCGGAGGATGAGAGAGTCGCGGATCTGGAACAGGATTCTGCCTAGAGCGAGAACCTAATAATTAACGAGTTCGAGCTCTTAATAGTGGTCAAAAAGATGGGGGAAAGAAGGCCGCCCCAAGCCCCGATGGCATAGCGAGGAAGATTCTCTCCCTTGCCTATGGAGTTGTGGGTTGTCGTTTCAGGCGGCTGTTTACAGAGTGCCTTAGGCAGGGTCGCTTCCCTGCGGCCTGGAGACGAGCGACTCTAATCCTCCTGAGGAAGGAAGGCAAACCCTCAGACTCGCCAGCGGCATATCGTCCGATATGTCTGCTGGACGAGCTGGAGAAGCTTTTCGAACGAGTAATCGCGCATAGGCTCACAGACCACCTTGAGAGCACGGGACCGAATCTGCACGAGAGGCAATTCGGCTTCCGCAGAGCTCGGTCCACTGTTGACGCGATCGACTTCGTAAAAGGATTCATCCAGGCGAAGCGAGACGATGGAGATAGTGGTGGCGGTATCTCTAGATATCGTCAACGCTTTCAATTCCATTCCCTGGAATGGAATTCTAGAAGCTCTGGAACGTCACGAGATTCCTTTGTACCTCAGGAGAGTTCTAAGGTCGTATTTAAACGACAGGAGCCTTACCTTTAAAGACAGGTCGGGGATAGTTAGATCCAAGTCGATAGTGAGAGGAGTTCCACAGGGTTCGGTATTGGGGCCAACCCTATGGAACGTTGGATATAATAGGGTCCTGTCGTCGGTAGTGCTCCCGGAGGGATGTGTACCAGTATGTTACGCGGATGACACTGTCGTCCTTTCCTCCGGGAGGGACTGAAGGGAGGCCGTGTCTCGGGCCAATGAATCGCTAGCCAGCGTAACCAGGGCGATCGTGTCCCTTTCGCTAAAGGTTGCACCCCTAAGACCGAAGGAATTATGTTCGAGGCAGAGAGGGAGATGATCCCTCCGACTGTGGAGGTTAAGATTGACGACACATGTGTTAAGATTGGCACAAAGCTGAAATATTTGGGCCTCACTCTCGACCCAAAGTTAAATTTCGAGACTCACTTCGAGGTTTTGGATTCTAGATTGTCGGCTGTGGCTGGATAATGCTGCAGGCTTCTTCCAAACTTGGGAGGGCCTAGCAGCAAAATCAGGCGTTTATATACCATAATCATTCATTCTGTGGTGTTATATGGGGCCCCGATCTGGGCCAAAGAAGTTCTGTCATCTAAAAAGATACAGACAATTCTAAGGAGAGTCCAGAGGCGTATGGCCATTAGGGCCATTCGCGGATATCGAACGATATCATTCGCAGGCGCTACTCTATTGGCGGTATTTCCGCCAATAGAACTTACGGCATCAATGCACGCCCAGGTGTATTATAAAACCAGGGCCTTGAACGAGAGAGGTGTCGTAATTCGGCCCAAAGACACTTACGAAATAAGGAAGAAGGCCAGACAAAGGCTGCTAGAAAAATGGCGATGATGGTTGCAGATCCTGCACTACACGGGACACGTATCACCGGAGCTGTAGTCCCCAGAATGGCGGCTTGGCTGAACAGGAGCTCGGGTTTCTTGACATTCAGAGCCACATAAGTATTCCAGCCACGGCTGCTTTGCCGAGTATCTTTTCCGCATTGGCAGAGAGAGAGAACACCCAAATGCCATCACTGTCCGCACGAAGTGGACTCGGGAGCGGTGCACTTGGACACCGTTCAAATGGACGGTACTAAACGACACAGAGATATTGGATACGATACTTTGCGCACAGTTCATTTGGAAACGGTGCTTTTGCATACGGAAATATGCGCACCAGTCTTTTGAACACGAAAAGATGCACACCGTTCATTTGGAAACGGTGCTTCTGCACACGAAACGATGCGCATCGTTCGTTTGCACACGAAAAGATGCGCATCGTTCGTTTGTACACGAAAAGATGCGTACCGTTCGTTTGCATACGGAAAGATGCCATCGTGAATTTAGACACGGAAAGATGCCACCGTGCATTTGGACATGGAAAAGATTCCACATGGGTTTGCAACTTTCCACACGAAATTACTTCCACCCCACCCGTCCCGTGTGGCGGGGTGAAGCTAGGTCCACATTTGTACGATTCCACATGGGTTTGCAACTTTCCACCCGGAGATACTTCCACCCCACCCGCCCCGTGTGGCGGGGCGAAACTAGGTCCACGTTTGTACGGTTCCACATGGGTTTGGATTTTTTTAAAATAAACCAAAACGTTCTCTCATTAGTCGGAGGTTCTGTACAGACCTTAGTCTGCCTTTAGGGAGTCCGTATGTAAAATCTCAAGTCGATATTCCCATCTGTATGAAAATTCAAAATGGCGGACCCGAAATTTAAAAGTGGTCCGATCGGGCTGAAACTCAGTATACACCTAGAGCAAGACCTGCCGAATCAACTTTTGCAACTTTCCACGCGAAAGCACGTCCATCCCATCCGCCACTGTGGTGGTCGTTTGCGCTTCCTTTCGTGTGCATCTTTTCCGTGTCCAAATGCACAGTGGCATCTTTTCGTGTCCAAATGCACAGTGGCATCTTTCTGTCTCCAAATGCACGGTGGCATCTTTCCGTGTGCAAACGAACGGTGCGCACCTTTTCGTGTGCAAAAGCACCGTGTCCAAATGAACGGTGGGCATCTTTTCGTGTTCAAAAGACTGGTGCGCATATTTCCGTGTGCAAAAGCACCGTGTCCAAATGAACTGTGCGCAAAGTATCGTGTCCAATATCTCTGTGTCGTTTAGCACCGTGTCCATTTGAACGGTATCCAAGTGCATGCCACTCAGTGGTCTCGGCCCAGCACACACTGGCCGAATGTGATGCCTGGCGAGAGGAAAGGAAAAGCTTTACCGAAGTAATTGGGCAGGATTTATCGATAGCGACGGTAGTGTCCAAGATGTTGGACAGTAAGAGAGCGTGGACCGCTTTCGTCAACTATTGCGAGGCGGTCATGTCAGCCAAAGAGCAAGCGGAGCGTGACAGGCTGGGAGGTCCTCGTCCGGGTCGAAGAGATAACGCGGCCAATCAGCAAGGTCGTAGACCAGGAGTAGCAGCCAGACGACGTCATAGACGTGCTGCTCATCTTAGGGACTAGCCCTGCAGGGGGGAGCGTTAATAGGGGGATCATAGGGCAACTGCCTTGTTCCCCCGCTCCTCCCCTGCTTGGCTGTTACTCTTCTGTGGAGAAGAGAAGATGACACGGTCCATACAACCAACGTGGACATAATTAGGGAGAAGACTGAAGGAAGAGTTCTTACTTTCTTCAGACAGAGAGAGTGATGCTTGCTCTCGTAGATGGACCACTTATAACATCGGAATACTGTTGGCTATTCCGGCATATACTGCCGGAGAAGGAGTACTCCCCGGGGAATTGGTGAGCCCCCGGCGTAGCGGAGATGTTTGCGCAGCTGCGCTTGGGCGTGCGGGAGTTTCGGAAGTAATGCATAGGTGGTACTCGGAACTCCCGCGATAGCTCAAGGATGGTCACCTGGGGTGGGTTTAGTGGGTAGTATGGGCCGGCACAGAATAGGGGAATTTATTCCCTAAGTGGGGAGGGAGAATAGCTCCCTTCCCCCCATGAGTCCCACACTCCCCGCCAAACCGGCGGGGGTCAGTGCGTAAATGCATTCCTACTCCGGAAAAAAAGTACACGTTTGTACGGTCCTACATGGGTTTGGATTTTTAAAAAATAAAAAACCAAAACGTTCTCTGATTGGTCGGAGGTTCTGTACAGATCTTAGTCTACCTTTAAGGAGCCCATGTAAAATCTCAAGTCGATATTCCCATCTATATGAAAGTTTAAAATGGCGGAAATTAAAAGACCCGGAATTTAAAAGCTGTCCGATTGGGCTGAAACTCTGTACAGACCATAGGGCGGTATTCATAGTCCGTTCTCAAAGCAGTACTTAATAATGCCTTGATGAAGACCGTCTTATCCAAATCAGGTCATCTCGAGAATGCTACATTTCATAGTGACGAAATGAGATGGTCTTTGTGAAGAAGTTTTTGCCTAAGAAGTTCTTATTCGATTTAGAGTCAACTTCGCGAAGATATGCTTAAAATAGTGCTTATTTAGGAATCGGCTGTTTCCGTGATGTTTCTGTACATTCCACCAATGGGAACATTGCATTTTTCCGTATCTGCACTATAACCTAAGTAGCTGGTAGAAGGATCGAGAATCTCGACTAACGCTCGAGACTCTTATTCTTTAACACGTCGTAATACGAAGGACTGAGGATTTCGGTGAGAGTTGTTCACGTAAGTTGATAATCACGCATGGTACATGTTTGATTGCAATCTAATATTATCTTAACTATTAACTTGAAAAATTCTTAAAGCTATAATCAGAGTAAACTCAAGTGCTTGAAAGAAAGTAGAACTACGGAGAACCAAGGATCTCGGCGAGAATTCGGTGTGAGGGCAGGG